>JAQFVV010007403.1:0-94618 GCA_028023455.1 Epiperipatus broadwayi | reverse complement strand
ATTATTGCTTCGTTCAGTTACGTATTGCTAATAATATCAGTGCTGTAAATTCAAATGAACTGCGGTTAGTAAATTTTTATACAGCACAAGAATTGATTATCACAAACACTTTATTTAGACATACAAATCACTATAAACAAACATGGATGTATTTATGCTTAAACCACTAAACATCACATGATCTCCAATCTTTATGCTTACGCAAGCTGTTTACACAGAGACAAAACTCTCCATACAGTAGCACCACTCACTGCATCCATTGATTACTCTGACTTGCATTGAGTGGCACTACTGTATGGAATTTTGTCTCTGTATAAACAGTTTGTGTAAGCATAAAGAATGGTAATCATATGATGTTTAGTGGTTTAATACCAATTCTTCCCAGTAGGATTATGGTGACTATTGTTATTAAAGAACCAAAGATACCAAAAAGTATGGATGCTAAACTAACTTAGATTTATATGAGTATACAGGTTAATGAGCTTGAATTGAAAACATTATTGTGTTTTCATTTTTGACTCAAAGCTTTATAGTTAGCTGATAAAATAAAAAGGTGAAGGTTGAAGGTTGCATTAGATCCTAATATCTAGGGTGTTGTGTTCTCAGATCCAAGGATCTTCACTGATGAATGTCACAAGTTAGAAACTAGTCTGATAATGTTAGATGAGTAGGCACCATAGGGGGATTTGTGTACAAAACCTTCTTGTATCCATTGATTACTAAAGCTTGCACTTGGTGGCACTATTGTATGGAGAGTTTTATTTCTATTTATGGTCAAAACAATGGCATCAATAGATAGCATGTGTAATTAGAAATCAGAATTCAATATATGAATATTTATAAGCACTCGATTATTGTTCAGATCGTAAGTTAATATGCTCCAAGGTTAAATTGATAGTCGCATTAAAATAGATCTTAATCATATTTACAAGTAAATTAATGTTCTTTCTTTAGAAGTATCTATTACTTTACTAAATTTCAATAGCTACCAAATACTAAATTTGTCCTCCGTGATGGTATAGTGATAGAGAGTGTCAGAATAGAGTTAAGGCCCTTAGATTAATTCCTGATGATAAACAAACTTATTGTAAGTTTATTAAAACAGGCAAAACTCTTTTTACAGTAGTGCCATTCAGGGCAAGCCAATGTAATCAATGGATGCTAGAAAGCTTGCATTGGGTGGCACTACTATATGGAGAGTTTTTCCTGTTTTACTAAAAGTTATGAGCAAGCATAAGAAATGGTGATCATGTGATGTTTAGTGGTTCTTGTAAGTTTTTGTGCAAAATCATTTGATGTCTTGTATGGTTTGATACAATAATAGTGTTCCGATGATCGTAAGATCCTTAGATCAATTCCTGTTCTGGCATATCCAGCACTAAAACTTTTTACGAACTCCCATGTGATAAATCAAATTGATTAATATTTTATTCCATTGCTAATTTGGACTTCCGGAATTGGTATGTTATTGAGGCATGAAATTCTCTTAAAAATTGTATTATGGATGCAAATAAATCTATTCCTGGGTCACTTAAACGAAAAATCATGAATGGTTTTTAATAATTATTTTATTGGTGATTTGATTAAAAGGAAACATGGAATAACAAATTGAACATGGATTATAGACAAGTTCAATGACTAACCATTAGTCGTAAAAAATATGATGGATTAAAATTGAAAAAAATTTATAGATATTCACTGGTCATGATCATTTTAGATCTTCTATTTTTTTGATGCATTGAAAGCAATATATGGTCCTGAGAAATGTTATTGCAATTCCATTAAATCCAGAAATGGCATTTTATTACATAGTGGCAATGATATTTTTAAAGGATAGTATATTTTAATCATTTTTAAAATGATACAATAATTGAGATGATGAGTTTTGATGATGTATCCAATCATTTGCTCATTTAGATTTGGACAAAGACATTCAGCTTAGTGAAGTCAAAGCAATTCTTTGTAATCTTAAGAATGTAAAGACTTCAGGTCCCCTGATGAAATATCTAGAGAAGTTTTAAAATATAGTGGTGATATATTTACTTCAAAAATATTGAAGATTTTAGGAATATGTGGACCCATAAAGGTATGCTACCTGATCTTAAGGATGCTTCTATTGTTCCAATTGTATAAGTGGTAAGAAAAGACAAAATTTCAGTAAATACCATAGAATATCATTATTATCCATTACAGTAAAGGTTCATTCAAAGATTTCGTAGAATAAATGGCTTCCAGTCATAGATGAATAGTTACCAGAGAATGTTATTTTTTTTAAATTAAGAAGCATTGTATACATTGCTTTTGTTGTCAGATAAATGTAAGAAAAATGTTGGGTACAAAAGAGTGATTTATATATTGCTTTTATTGATTTGGTCAAAGCATTTGACTCAATAAATAGAATAGATGTACAGCATTCAACGTTTATTCAAATTGTACAGTTTCTACATAGTGGATTGAGAGAAGTGAAATATTTATAATGAAAACTAGTGTTAAACCAGGATACATACTTGCTCTAATATAATTTGTGGTTTTTAAGACTGTTATCTTTGGAACCGTTTATAAACAGCTTGATGAATCTGCGATCAAACTGCAATAAAGATTTGATGGTGGAATTGTTAATTTGAATCAAATAAAAACAAGAACTTCATCTTTTTGGATTTAGAATATGCAAATGATTATATTATTTTTACCAGTTCAAGAGATGATCACTAAACATCATATGATCACCATTAAGTATAAAGATTGTGATCATGTGATGTTTTGTGGTTTAATACCAAACATGCCCAAAGGATGATGGTGACTGCAGTTATTTAATAAAAACCAAGACGCCAAAATATATAGATACTGAAATGGGTTCAGATCTGTATGACTACACAAGTGAAAGGGCTTACATTGGAAATTTTATTATATTTTCATTTTGGACTCATAGTTTTATAGTTGATTACAAAGCTAAAAGGTGGTTTCTGGAGGGTTGCATTAAATCCAAGGCTCCTCACCAATGAAGATCACAAGCTAGAAACTAGCCTAGGTATGTTGGATGAGTAGGCACTAGATAGGGATTTTGATGCATAAACCTTTTGGCATTCAATGATTACTATGGTTGGCACTGGGCGGCACTACTGTATAGAGAGTTTCCATTGTTTCAAAAGATGGTCTAAACAATGTATTTAATGTTTTGAATAAATTAATATACAAAAAAACATTTTTTATTGGTATGTAGGGGGGGAAAAATCTTCAGCTTTTGGTTCGAATGGTTACCAACTTGAGAATGTAAGATATTGTATTTTTTTAAATAAAAAGTTGGACTTGGATATTGAAGTTACATCACAGAATCCAACATGTTGTTGCTTGTTTTAACCAAGTTAAAAGATAATGTATTTCATCACAGTAAAATAAGTCCTGCAACTAAATTAACTGTGTATTGAATTGTTATTGGAAATAAGACTTGGATACCCTAATAGTGTAACATCAATAGAAAAGTTTCATTTAAAAGTATCCCATACAGTTTAAAGGATCATAATATATTCAACTTGATGAGTAAGATACTACCGAATCCATTACTGTAAAATCATATCTTCATTCGATTTGGCATATAAATGAATGAATGATACGTATTTCCTAAAATGGTATTTTATAGTGAACTTGACCATGGTATCCACGGGAGAGATAGATGCCATTTACATAGAAAGTTTATCTCAAAGACAATCTAAAGAAGATCATAGTATGTTCTTCAACTTGTTGAGTAAGATACTATAGAATCCATTATTGTAAAATCACATCTTCATTTGATTGGGCATATGAAATGATGATACATATTTCCTAAAATGGTATTTTATAGTGAACTTAAGCATGGTATCCTTGGGAGAGATAGATCCCATTTAAATAATAAAATTCATTTCAGACAATCTAAAGAAGTCCTATGTTTGATTGTTTTTATCGGGAAGATATGGCAGAGAATCAGCTCATCCCGCACTAGGATATAATGATCCTGCATAATTTAGGGGCAGTATAATCAAACATGGTCTTAAAAAGTAAGTAGTACATTGATCTGTAATTCAATGTAAACATGTTTTCCGTGTTTCATAAGAAACGGTTATATTTAACAAAAAATTCATGTGCTTAGTGACTATTAAAGTCATAATCATGGTGATATTAATTTGCCATGAATGAAAAATATTATAATAGGGTGGTATTTGTACGTACTTATCACCTTCAAAAATATGAGAGATTTCAATGAGAGGCTGAGTCGCTGGGTAATTAAATAAAAGATACATGCTTCACCTGAAATTTAAAATTATAAATGACATGTTCAGATATTTTCCAACTATATTTTATATATATAAAATGAAAATTAATGAGGTCTATTATGCTGTTCTCTTATATAAAGTATAATAAAAATCATATAGAACAGCTATATATATATATATATACAATTGTACATTACTTTTTTCTGCACAAAATCAAGTACTGATAAAGGCTTTTTATGTATAATTATTATTATTAATATATATATATATATATGTTTATATAATGGTTCTATGTGATTTTTTATTATTTATTGTAATAAAAATGATAAGAAAATAAAAGTACCAAATGATATAATTGCTAAAAACCCAAATTAAATTGTTAATAAGAACTAATATGGTCACCATTATGAAAAAAACAAACTTATTAAAATCTTAAAAAGAGCACCTTGTAAAAAAAATACAGATATTCTAAAAAGTATTAATAATTATTTATTTGACAAATCAGGTGCTAAAAGATTTATATATATATATATGGATCTTATAATTAAATATTAATAAATACGTAATCAAAAATTTTGAAAGGACAAAAACATAGTAAATCACTTAGGAGCAGCTGAGCTATCCTTGTAGTTTTGTCAACTAGTTTCAAAGGTTAACTTTCCCATAATTCTGTCATCTTAAGTTAGCATGCCTGACCTATTAATTAAATCTTTGCCTGATTTATATATTAGCAGCTTCCTTTATTTTCCTTTTATTGTTATTTCTTTCAGTTTGCAAAACTTTACATATTAAATTAAAATAAAACTATATATACATGATTTATTATAGTCGAGAAAATGGAAGCTATGCTATATTAACTCAATTTCTTCTCCAATGTACACTTCGATTCCCCTATATATCCGTTATCACACCTACATATCCATTTATAAATGATCCATTTTTATTTGTAAATTAGGTTTTATCTTTAAAGTTATTTATTAATTTATTTAATGTAGGAGATGTTAATATTAAAAAGAGTCCAAATACAAATCAAAATTGCAAAGATAATAGTAACGTATCAGCTTCTGTTTTTTACGACCATAATAAACCATGTATATATGGTTTTAATTTCAATTATAATAATGTAAATATTTTGCAAACTGAAAGAAATAACAATAAAAGGGAAATAAAGGAAGCTATAATAATATATAAATACAGGCAAGACTTAATTAATAGGCAGTCAGCTAATGTTAAGACCATGAAATTATGGGAAGATTAACCTTTCAAAGAACTAGTTGACAAAGGCTACAAGGATAGTCAAAAGTGCTCCTAAGTGACAATTATGTTTTTTGTCTTTTTCAAAATTTTTGAATACTGGATTTACTAATATTTAATTATAAGATTACGTATATTACTTTGAAGAAATACAGACATCGATTTATAATATTATTACATATATATATATATTTAAGTTTGATATTAAAAGTGTTAAGATTCTTCATGAAAAGAGAAACCATAATAAAACAAAAATTAAGGAGGCAATTTTAATAAATAGAAATGCTAATGTTAAAATTCACGATTGATGGGATTTGAGTTGATGACATTTACTTCCATTATGTTTTTGAATTTAATGGTAGTTGAGAAGGGTTAAGGAATTAACCGAAAGTACTTCTGTGTATTGAAAAGACTATATAATAGTTAATTACCATTGTGTTTATTATTTTTATTATTACAATAGTTTTTTAATTAACAGACATTTTATTTGTATATACTTACATAGCTATTCTATATGATTTTTTACTATTATAAAATAAAATGATAAAAGAAAGAGAAATAGTATCAAATGACATTGTTAAAAATCCCAGATGTAAATTATTAATAAACAACTGAAATGGCCACCCTTATAATAAAAAAAAGAATAAAAATGTTAAAAATCCAACAGAAAAGAGAATATGCCGTCAAAATACACTATTCTGAAAAAGTATTAGTAATATTTATTTAACAATAAACTTGTTCTGGGCCAATTAAATATATGTTAAAAGAATAAAATGGCTTAAATTTAATGAGGGGGGATAGAACTTGAATTTCTTCTCGATAGATAAACAAAACATTAAAAATAACGAAAACTGTTTCTATAAGATTCTTAACATATGTGATTTCACAATTAAATGTAGATAAAATAAAACTTTTAAACAAAACACAGATCTGTAATAAAAACATTAATTTATTTATTTAGCTGTAAATACTTACATGGCACGATTAATGAAGAATGTAAAATGTAATGTGTACTTGTTGGATATATGTTAGAGCACAACAAAAAAGAAAATTTAAAATCAGCATTTTATTTAATTATTCAATTTGAAGATTGAAAATTACTCGAAGCATAGAAGGTAGAGCTCTAGTTTGAAAGTACATCATTTATCTGTTATTTTTGGGAATTTGGCTCAATTGTAGATAGCTTTACTTATTTTTTAAAAACTGGCAAACTTAATACATATGCCACCCAGGAAGCCAGAGGAATCAAGGAGTGTGAAGGTTTGACATAAAATCCCCATGCTAGTGCCTACTCATCCAATATCCCCAGACTAATTACAATGGCTTGTGTACATTAATCCAGTGAAGAAGCCTTGGGATCTGAGAACAATGCAGCAGATCTTAGGATCTAATGCAACCCCGCATACAGCCACCTTTTATGATATAGATATTAAGTCAATATTTAGTGCATATTGAAAACTCTAATCTATTTGCAATCCAAGATCATTAGCCTATACAGTTGGTCATAGGTACTGAACTCTGTTTAAGTTGTGATACTACTATTCAGTTTGGTGTCTATGGAATATTTAAAAAAAATTACACCACTATCCTATTAGACAGGATTGGTTTTAAGCCAATAAACATCACATGACTACAATTTCTTACGCTTACTCATAACTGTTGTTAAAACAGGCAAAACTCTATGGTTATTAAAGAACCAAAGACACCAAAATATATAGGTACTGAACTGAGTTCAGACCTATATGATTATATAGGCAAATGAGCTTGGATTGAAAATATAGTGTTTTCAATTTAAGACTTATAGTTTTATAGTTAAGTAGAGATAAAAGATGGCTGTTGGAGGGTTGCATTAGATCCTAAGATCTAGGTGCAGTGCTCTCAGATCCAAAGCTCCTCACTGACGAAGGTCACAAGCCAGAAACTAGTCTGAGGATATTGGATGAGTAGGCACTAGATGGGGATTTTATGCACAAGCCTTCTGGCATCCATTGATTATTCTGGCTTGCACTGAGTGGCAATATGTATAGAGAGTTTTGCCTGTTTTAATAAGTTATGAGCAAGCATAAGAAATGGTGGTCATGTGATGTTTATATTGGCTTATTTTTTAACAAGACTATGGAGAAAAATCCATTTTAAAATTAAAATTAGTAAAAAATCACGATCATGTATGTCATAAGAAAAATTTTAAAACTATCCATATTAAGTATTATGTACCAATTTCAATTTAGGAGATATCACAAAAGATTTTTCTGTACTGAAAGCCAGAAGAATATCTCTAAGAAATGATAAAAATATGTTTACTTAAAACCATTTGTATGTGTGTTGTTGTTTTTTATATTATTTTAATATATATTCCTTTTAATGTGCGGCATAATAAAGTGATTTATAATATGTTATTGTACTTTGGGGATCATTTAATTTTTAATGAAAGGGAGACAAATATTTATTATGATTTTAATGTTAGAGTATTCTAATTTATGATCTGTTTTTAGCATCTCACCTTGTAAATATTTATGTAATAAGAGCTTTTATTGCATTCTGGCTTGTAACTATTAGATGCCATTAATTTGAGTATGGATGCTTCCATGTTTAATTTCAGTAATTTTTCTGTCTAAAAAAGTGCACGTAACAGTTAATCCATATACATGCAAAAATTCAATAACACCATACCATCTACCATTATGTCCAAATTATTTTGGGGCAACGTTTACTGTTTGTACACATTAAAGTCTCTAAGATGAAAAATTAACCCATTAATGGCATTGCTGTAATCATGCAACTAGCGAAGAATAAAAGTTTATTTTCTCTCAAATTATTTGAATCTAATGTTGAATAAAATAAGTATAAATACTATTACACAAACTAAGTCTTCCATTATTGGTATTTCTAAAAATTCCTACAGAAGATGCTAAATAGATCTTGCACCAAATCCTCACTATGAAGTCTGCCCTTATTGGTTGACTTACCCTTCCATAAATTTGTACTCAATTTACCTGTTTTATTAAACTTTATTCCTCTGGATGATCATTTTTACTAATAACTGTTACAATCAATTTGATAACATATTTTACGAGCACAGTTTTCGTTCGTAATTTTTAATCAGAAGGTAATCAGCCATTAACATGAGCGGTTTAATCATGTTATTAACTCACTGATGTTATTGTGAGTATACAGGATAATCTTGAACCCAAATGCAAGATTGATTCTAACATCAGCTAACATTTACCAGTAATAAATTTGAAAATTTTGCTGGTTTAACTATAAATACAATGGATATAAAAGTTTCGAAAATTACATCACCATGCTCTCATTTTGAAATGCTTTTGATTGGCCTATATAATTTGATTTAGGTACTCTCTTGTGTTTGGGTTTGAGATTGTCCTATATACTCACTATAACATCAGTGAGTTAGTAACATGCTTAAACAGTGCGTGTTAAAGGCTGATTAAGAATTAATAACTTATACCAACTTTAAATCTTGACAGATCTTAACTTTAAATACAGATCTCTGCTTAAGTCTCAAATTTTATGAGTGAAGTTTGATCTTGCAATTATTCATATTACTTTAATGATCATTTATGACAACCTAGCGAGTCTGTGACAGATAGGCAATTTTCAAAACAACTTTATTACTACATTGATCCTCCTTTATCATTATTATTATTAAATTATTTTTTTCTTTAATAAGTAATCTTCCAAAAAAATAATTTAGCCAGTATATGAGGTAGACAAATGTATGTAGCATTTCTAGATCCTTTCCAGTTCTGTGTTGGGCAAAGCATTTCCTTAAGCAGGCCTATTTAAATGAACAATCTTTGCAAACTAGAATCTCTGTTCCAAGTTCAGTATCAATCCAATTCATTAGTGATTGCACTGCCTCAATACTAAATTTGTTCCCGCCAATGCAGTCTTAAAGCTCAAGGGTTGTTCTTGTGAAAATATTGTTGCACAAACACACAACTTTCTGTTAGCATGGGGAAGTCGCTGTTGACAAGAAGCTCATGTGACTGGTCTTATCCCAATTTCTGTAGTTGAAGATCAATAATAAAAAGAGAGACAGAAAACTGTATCAGAAATACCACTTTGTCTCTGATAAACCAATATCTAATACTTCAAGTCAGCAGGAGATAGTCTTGGTTGGGCACTGTTAATTGGTTATCCAGAGCTAAACATCACTGGGGGGGGGAAAAAAAAAAATTACCAAAAACAATTATGTACATATAGGAAATTTTAAATCCCAATCATAAAATAATACTAACAATGTGGGAAGTGTATACCTTAGTTTGAACCCAAAATAACATGTATTCCTCTGCCATTGTCTTTAGTTGACAAAAACAAGTTCTTGCACTTGCATTCAACAAACAATTTAATACATTTTTTTTGGAGCTTCATCATAAAAATGTAAAAAATGAAAGAATATGAGAAAAAAGTGAAAACGTTGATCTAAAACAAGCTATAAATTTGCTAAAAGTAATGTGATATATTGTGGCTTCTCCTTAAACAAAGTCAAGAATATCTCGGCAATTATGCCCAGATAAACATGTTAGCCACTTTATTTTCCATTCCCGCTCTAAATTTTCCCATATTCTGCTCCATCCCATTTCCCCAACATATTTTTGTCAACTCTATAGCCTTTATATCTAAATCCCCCTTATCTGTTCCCAAACCCAGCAAAAAAACCAATAATTCATTTTTCTGTATAATCACTTTTTCATATTTATTCTTCCATAACTTCATTATATGTACCCTTCACTGTTTTCAAGCATTTACATTCAATTAAGAAATGCCTAATATTTTCTATTCCTTCCTTACATATAATTTACAAAATAAATCAACCTACCATTTTTTCCATTTACATGTATATCTCTCTTGTAGCTAAAGATCCTGTTCAGAGCCTGAAATAATAAACTACTTTCCTTTCTATAACATGATCACATTTCCTATACTAGCACGTTAATTGTTGATAAACAGAGCAAAACTCTCCATACAGTATTGCCACCTGTGCTAAACAGAGTAATCAATGGATGCCAGAAGGCTTGTGCATAAAATCCCTATCTAATGCCTACTCATCCAATATCCCCAGACTAGTTTCTGGCTTGTGGCCTTCGTCAGTGAGGAGCTTTTGGATCTGAGAGCACTGCATCTAGATCTTAGGATCTAATGCAACCCTCTAGCAACCACCTTTTATCTCTACTTAACTACAAAACTATGAGAATGAAATTGAAAACAAAAAATATTTTCAATCTAAGCTCAATAGCTTATATAGTCATATGGGTCTGAACTCAGTTCAGCACCCATACATTTTGGTGTCTTTGGCTCTTTTACAACCATAGCCACCACTACCCTATTAGGCAGGATTGGTGTTAAACCATTAAGCATCACATGATCACATTTCCTATACTAGCACATTAATTGTTGATAAACAGAGCAAAACTCTCCATACAGTATTGCCACCTGTGCTAAACAGAGTAATCAATGGATGCCAGAAGGCTTGTGCATAAAATCCCTATCTAATGCCTACTCATCCAATATCCCCAGACTAGTTTCTGGCTTGTGGCCTTCTGTCAGTGAGGAGCTTTAGATCTGAGAGCACTGCATCTAGATCTTAGGATCTAATGCAACCCTCTAGAAATCACCTTATCTCTACTATCTCAGATCCAAAGCTCCTCACTGATGAAGGCCACAAGCTAGAAACTAGTCTGGGGATATTGGATGAGTAGGCATTAGATAGGATTTTATGCACAAGCTTCCTGCATCCATTGATTACTCTGATTTAGCACTAGGTGACAATACTGTATGTAGAGTTTTGCTCTGTTTACTTTCCTTACATATTATATATGTAATTCACACCTAATATTCTGTTTATATATATATATACTATATATATATATATATATATATATATATACTATATATATATATATATATAAACTCTTTTACTCTCCAATGACTATTTCGCTAACTCCCTATTCTTTATTAATAACTATATTCTTTTATCCCATTCCTTACTACTACAACACTCAACAATCCTCTTAACACAATCATCCCATCTTTTGTACAAATATATTGATATAAATTCTTTATCCAAATCTTTTGCATACCGCATTACCTTTCTCACCCATCTTGTTACCTGCCCTTTACTCATAACCCAATCAAATACTATTTTGTTTATTCTTTTATTATCCATAATCGCAATCTCCCAAACATTTTCATTTTACTTTTGCATCTCTCATATGAAAATTTAACCATCCCATTTCTCCTTGAATTACCTCCCTTGCTATCCATACATCTGCATTCAATGCATGTCTTCCTACTTCCCTACCTACAGTAGTGCCACCAAGTGCAAGCCTTTATAATCAACGGATGGAGGAAGTTGTGCACAAAATCTCTACCTAGTGACTACTCATCCAACATCCCCAGACTACTTTCTAGTTTGTGACTTTCTTTAGTGAGGAGCCTTGGATTGAGAGCATCTAGATAAAGATTTTATGCACAATTTTCTGCATCCATTGATTACAAAGATTTCCACTTGATGACTATATTGTATGGATAGTTTGGTAGTCTTATTAACAGAATATAAGCATATGAAATCGTGATCATGTGAAGCTATAAATTTGTTTAAACTTTTTTAATAAATATTATGCAATCTAGTTAACTATCAATCAGTGGTTAGTAAATGGGTATTTTAAAACGATGTTATAAATGTCTTTAAATTTTTTGATAAAAATTATGCAGTTTAGTTGACTACAAAGCATTGGTTAGTAAAGGTTTTACAAATTATAAATTTATTTATACTTTTTTAAAATAAATATTAATCTAGATAACTATCATGTATTGGTTAGTAAATGGGTATTTGAAAACAAGTTATAAATGAATTTAAAATTTTTGAATATCAAAGTTAACTCTACCAAATTAATCAAAAATAAGTCTAAAAATGATAGAATATTATAAAAGAATTAAACTCTT
Source organism: Epiperipatus broadwayi (assembly GCA_028023455.1). NCBI lineage: Eukaryota > Metazoa > Onychophora > Udeonychophora > Euonychophora > Peripatidae > Epiperipatus > Epiperipatus broadwayi. The sequence goes on along the minus strand of JAQFVV010007403.1, from coordinate 82,151 downwards.
TTCTTTTTTTCTTCATGTTTTAAACTACAATATTTAGTGAATGTTTTCAGCAGAGAGAGTGAAATGTTTAATTATTGCTTATCTATTGCCAATATCCTTTTTAATTATTGCTATCCAAGATAGATACTATTAATTCAATACCACCTGTTTCTTTCAGCTGACATCAGTAGTTTAGTAATCAGCAGTTTAATTTCCAAATCATGTCTGATTTTTTCCTTTATCAATAAGAACTTAGGGTTCAATCTAAAACAATGCTGTTATTCATCTGAAAACATCTTCAACCTTTATTTAATTATCAAGTTAGTGGTTTAAATTTTTTAAAAATTACCCAGTATTTGAGTCTAAGCAAATCTGTTTATATGATTTTACATAATGCTACCAGTTCATATATATACACACACACACACACACACACACATTGTAACGGTACGGCAAATTAAGGGATGAATCTGAATTGATGGAACTCATCATCATTCACTCCAGTTACTACAAAATTTAAATATTAAATAACAATGAATTAGTGTGAGAGATGAACATAGCTAATTGTGTTAAGTATAAGTAAGCTCACCAACATTACAGACATGAAATAAATATTCATCACCATGAATGATCAAAAATACAAAATAAATATCAACAATAAAATCAATAGTAAATCTTGTAACTGGGTTTAAAATGGGTCTACTATAGACCAGGCTAATTATTTAGCCCTTGCCAGCTTGCAGCAAAGTATTTAAATCATAATTTAGATGCACAAACTTAAGTGCTAATCTATCAGAATATATAACAATAAAAACAATAATGCTAGGATATTAATACATGCTGATCATCATCAATGCTCAGGCCACTTAGCACCATTACTGTACTGGCCAACTATAAACTTACTTTCTCAGAAATATTAAACTAAATAACATGGAGCGCATGGACATTAAAGGATATCCCCATTGCATCAATCCAAGATCATTATCAGCTGGATGCCCATAAACACTAAATATAGACCCCTTTTATATAACAGACCATTGTTCATGAATCTAGCTCAGAAAACAAAAGCTATAATTGGCATTGTGAGCAAGAGATAATACGACATATAAAACCATTTAGGATTGAATAAGTCCACGGGAATATTATTAGCAATGAAATATCAATTTATTAATAATAATTAAAATGAAATTAAGGTCTGCTGAGTATGACAAATATAAATTTACCATTCTGATTTTGATTAATATACAATTAGGTACCATATTGTGATTTACAAAAACCTCAATGGATTTACATAAAACACATATATACATATCAGTACATAGATGTACATTATACTTAAATACATATCCAAATATCAAATCACCTCCAACACTTAGAAATTCAGTACACCCTCCATGAATAAATATATAAGTCCATATTTCAGAATAGCCAGTCCAAAAAAATACCTCTTTGAAACTGTGCACTATTATATTTTAAATATTAAAACACACTAATTTAAACTGAGAGCATGAAAGTACATAAGCAGTGATCCTTAAACTGCTCCTAAACAAACATTTTGCTATACTTGCACAAAGACAGACTGAACATTAGTTATTTCAATAATTGAAACACCTAACACAGATATATATATGAAACTAATTCTGGTTCATAACACTATACTGAAATAATTATTTAAATATTTATTCACAGTGCACATAACTGAATTTCCTAACATTAAAGGTGATTTGATATTTGAATATATTTTTGGAATATTTATATTTCTATTTTATTAAGAGTCCAAATCTCAGATTTATGAACAAATACAGATGCATCACATTTATTACAACTTCTTTTCAAGCATATACATAAATTTTCTTTTAATAGCAAATTAATTTCATCCATTCTGTTTTCATTTGTATTAGTAATTTGATCAAGATTTTTATTATTATCAATATACTTTAATTTATTCCTATTAATCTTCATTTTAAATTCTTTTTTTAATCAGACATTGAACTTATTTTTATGTTTATTTTTAAATCTACTTTCTTGTTTTTATCTGACAACTCTTGCAACATTTCTCAAAGCTCTAAACCAGTGACTCTCAACCTACCTCATGCAGTGACCCTTTAATACAGTTCCTTATATTGTGGTCATCCCCAACCTTTAATTTTGCTACTGTTATGAATCGAAAATGTTTTTCAATGGTCTTAGGTGATCCCTGTGAAAAGGTTGTTGACCCTCAAGGGGTCATGACCCACAAGTTGAGCCACTGCTCTAAACATATTATTTACATCCAGATGATTTCTCTATTTATTTTTATTCTTGTTTTATCCACAAGCTTTATATAATTGCTATGATTTGGGTTGGTGTTCTCTCCCCCCATAGTACCCATTATCAAATTATCTTATTCCCTTGTGATTTGACCCCTTCTGTTGTATTTTGATTTTATACTTTCATAATTTAGCTATCTTCTAAACCATAATTTCTGTCTTTAATTCTTTTGTTGATTTTTCTATTGTTACCCTGGTGGGTTTTTGACTGGTCCCTTACCTTCTGTATAATCTTTATTTTATACTAAATTCAATAATTGGCTTGTTTCTTTTCATTTAATTTTGTCAATAATATTTTAATTTATATTTATTTTATAGTATTTAACTGATTTGTAAATAAGCAGAAGTAATGTTAACACTGGCGTATGTACTCAGTGATATTTATTTTAATTTGATGCTGTGGTTTGTGATTTTATCATTCTGTTTTATCTGATTTTGTTTTATTTAATTATTTGAATTCTAATACCATATTAATTTTGATAGGTGGTCTTACATGTGGTTTCATATAAAACTGGTCTAAGAGGTGCCCATAAATAATCTTTCCTTTGAGACAGGTAAGCTCATATTTGCAGTTGTCTGTAGTGTTTCTCTTCAATTTTGTTTCAATTAAACATCAATAAGGTTGGCAATCCTATGCTAATACGTTGTTGGCTAATGGCAAGTGTGGCACCATACTTTTTCTGAGCAACTTTTCATGTTGTTTCTGGTTAGGTTTGTCGCTGTTAGTTGGGTTCGTGTGCGCCTGCCCTGTTGATTGCAGTGGTTGTTGTGGGTTCCCTTTCGCTGCTATGACTATGGGTGCCTGCTATAATGTCCTGCCTTTTCATAGTTTACAATTTTACTCAATATGGGTTTTATTTTCTGTTTTTAAAATCTATCTCAACTATTACGTTTCACCAAAATATTTATAAAATCTATTCTAAGCACACTACCTGTTCTATACTTCAAATAGTAACACAGCTCTTACAAAGATAATTACAAACTATGATTGTTTTGGGCGCTGTAGTATGTTATAACTTCTTTTATTTACCTTCATTTGTATGCTTTCAAAAGCTGTGTAGTGTGGTGTTATTTATTACATTTGTAATATTTAATTCTCTGATGGCTACTTTAGTTGAACAGTGTAATAAAAAATTTCTTGGAGTGCACAAAGAAAAACTGATATCATTGTAATCTTTTGTGCACACAACCAGTAAAATGGTGTTTTTTTCAGCACATACTGTAGTATGTGTGTCCATCATTAAATATATATTGGCTGCTATAGTGTCGTTTTTTTTTAAAATATTGCCTATCTCTATCTCCAACAGTTTTTGAGCTGATGGCCATCATGATCCAGGTCTGCCTAGTGTCTCACTGATGGGCCCCTGGCTAGTTTGGGGTAGGGTTTCTAGTAGGTTTTTAATGCTTTCTCTTGTGGCTTTATCAAAAATAAAAGGCTTATTTAGGCTATATTAGCTGCCCGTTATATTACATCTGTAATACGCTATTAAGTTAGTCCTGTGTTGGTTGTTTCCTTATTATCCTATCATTATAACATTTTTGCATAAGTCGAAATACCATAATATATAAAACTGAAAGGTAAAAAACTTTAAATAATGAACTGAAAAACCAAAAGATATCTCTACCCAACATTTTCCTAAAGATTTGTGATGGTGGTATTTTAGATGTGATATTATGTTGGACTATTTCTATCATCTATCAGTAAATTTTGAAGGTATAAAAAAAATTTAAACTGTATTTAAACTTTTCAAATACAAACACTTGCTAGTAATAACACACAAATAGAAATCATAGGTTAGTAATTTGTCACAACTTTAAAAGTAATATTATTCTCTCTTCAAATTCTTTCAAGTGCTACTGAATTGAGTAGTGACTGGTCAGGCCAGCAACCTTTGAAGAAAAGTGGAGATTGTACTAAATTAAATGTTGTCCCTTACTAACCTGTATTGATTATTTGAGTGTTATTACTAACAAGGTATTTATATTTGAAAAGTTTAAATAAGGTTTAACATTTTTTAGACATTCAATATTTACTGATGAGTTGATAGAAATGCTCAAACATATTTATCTACTCAATCTTCCAAAATAAGAACGGTTTAAGATAAAGAGATAACCAATATGACCCATCTACCACCACTATAAAAGACTGCATTATATTACGAGTTACATTTTTTATTTTTACAAACTAGCATTAATAGTAATAATAACAAGCAGATACTAGTAAGCCTAGTTGAATCTGGAATCTTTCTCACTCTGTCTAAGAATGGCTAGAGACTGATTCATTTAGCATATACTATGGGTTGGATACATGGACTGATTACAAAATTTTACTTTAAAAGAAAAATAGTAAGCCTATTTGTAATATAAAAAAAATCAACATTGATCAATTTGCAGATAGATGAGCAGCAAACAACTAATCATATATCACCTAACCTAATTTTATAACCTTGTATTACAAATGTTATATAATGAGCATGATAATACCTCTTAACAAGCTTTTCAGAATATCTTTATCCTCAGACTGGTTTCTAGCTCTGCAGATTATCAGTGAGGTGCTAGCATATTCAACATTATATTTAAAATATACTCATTTTAAATAAGTCAATTATTTTATATAGCGCAATGTTTTTTATAAACAATAATATTTACCAACATTAAACTGTTGCACATGTGCTTTGGATTTTAAATATAAAATGAATGAATATTAACACTTCAACCACTTGATAAAGTCTTTGGAAAGATAGAATGGCCATCTATCTTTTCGAACTAGCAGCTTTTGTATGGGTGAATCTTAAGTGTTTGAAAGTGAAAGCATGAAAGATATTAAATAATCACTTTAAATTACTTTTACATTCTTGAATGAATGACGCTGGTGAAATTTATTAGAATTTATGATACGTCATTCTTATTTGAAATTAAATGTATAGGCAAGTCAATTATTTTATATAGCGTGGTGTTTTTATAAACAATAATATTTAAACAGCATTAAACTGTTGCACATGCGCTTTGGATTTTAAATATAAAATGAATGAATACTAACACTTCAACCACATGATAAAGTCTTTCGCCCATACAAAAGTGTTTGGGTTCGAAAAGATAGATAGCCATTTATCTTTTTCAAAGACTTTATCATGTGGTTTAAGTGTTAGTATTCATTCATTTTATATTTAAAAATCAAAGCATGTCTAACAATGCTGTTTAAATATTATTGTTCATGCTCATTATATAACATTTGTAATACAAGCTTATAAAATTAGGTCATGTGATACATGACTTGATTTCTTTGCCATTATTATTTTTGCAATTAAGACTTTGGCAATTTTATATTGCTAAAGCTATTAATATATGGTGTGTCTGAACTTGGTTCAGTTACATATGGCTATTTAAGTTAGATGGGATGTCAGAAAACTTCCAGATTTTCTACTTAATAGTTAAACATTAGATAAAGTGATTTATTTGATCTGGTATTTTAAATCTAATGCTGGAATACTGATGACATCCAAAGCTAGAAACTGATCTGAGTATAGAGATATTCTGAAAAACTTGTTATGATCTATTGGCATACTTATTTTATATATATATATATATACATGGAAGCAGTCATCACTTAAGCAATACTAATATCAATAATCAGTAATATCAATCTGTTGTCAAGAGAACATTCTTTAAACAAAAAAGGGGGAAGTCTACATTTATATGTAGTCTAATATGTTTATGTAGACACTAAAGATTGCTACTTGATTGCAAAGATTAAAATTATTAATTCAAAAGAGTTTAAATAAACTCATTAAACAGGTAAATATAACCTGTTCTGAAAGCAGACTAACAAATAATCAATTATAACTTTCAAATGACTCTCCAACTATGTATTATTAAAGGAATAATAAAAGTAATAATGCTCAAGGCTAGATAGGTTTTTGAAAGTAAATACATAAAACACCACACCAATGTCATTAAAGGGTATTTGAACACAGACTTCAAGCTCCCTTCAGCTATCCACTCCATCTTATATAACTGATAGGCATGACCCCATATATGTAAGAAAGATAAAAGATCTCCAATATATATATTTTGGGCTAACCAGTACTCATCTGTTGGTCCAGGTCATCCTCTCCTACACACATACATATATCAAATCACCCCAACATTAAAATTTTCAGTTATTCTGACTGTGAGATAAATGTATAAATGTTAATTTCACAGAGGTTATAGCAGAAAATTATTTAACATTGCGGTGATTTGGTATTTGATTATTTATTTCAGATACCAGTATGCAAAGGGAAATATTTTTTCACACACACACACATTTATATATATATATATATATTTGAAAACCAGGAACTCTTCACAAACCTGGGAGCTTAATTGTAAGTATAGAGGATTTGGTGATTGTTAATCTTTTCTACATGTGTGTGGTCATGTGCTTATCAGTTGTATGAGATAGTGTGGATAGTTGAAAGGTGCTTGAAAATCGAAGTTCAAATCCTCTATCTTATATATATATATAAAATGGGAGATGATGATTTGGACCAACTGATGAATGCTGGTTCAGCATGAAATATGTATATTAGAAGTGATTTATCTTTTCTGCATGTATGTCGACATAAGTATCAGATAATATAAAGTATACAGCATATAACTTTATTTTTCTTATGCATTGCCAAATCCATATAGTATTAATATCATCTATATTCTTTATTTCATAAGATTTATTAGTTAAGATTTGGAAATACAAGTAGAAGTTCTGATGAAGGTTGCTGAGGTAATCAAAACTGAATAGTGAGTTGTAAAAAAGCATTGGCAAAAAGTAATCAAAAGAATATAGATGATATTAATAGTATACTTGTATTTAAATATTATTTTTCCTCTCTAATTACATCTAAAGTTCAATAATACTAATATCAATAACAATCAACAATCTCAATATATTGTCAAGGCAATCTCCTTTTTACATCTATGGTCCAATATATTTAAATAGATGCTAAAAATTGCAACTTGACTAAAAGTGAATGAGATTATTAATTCAAAGAAGTTTAAACAAACACCATTGAACAGATAAATATAACCTGTTGTGACATTAGACTAGCAAATAGTCAATTGTAACTTTCAAATTGCAAGCTTCAACTATGTATTACTTAGATAATAAAGGTAATAATGTACAAGACTAGATAGATAAATAATGTAAATACAACAGAGTGATCAATACTTACAATAATAATATCTATTAATAATCTCAATCTGTTGTCAACGCAAGCTTTAAATAATAAAGATAGAATTGGTAAACAATTGAAAGATGAAAGTGCTGTAGGTAAATTGGATTATAGTGACAGAAATGGGAGATCATAGTCTTGTGGAGTTTAAAGAAAAACATATTATGAATTCTTTTTTTTGAGAAAATTATTAAATAAACATGGAAGCATCTAAATGAAGATACAGCAAACTTGGATTATATTTTAATTAATAGAAAATACATATTTCAAGACTATAATGTCCTTAATAAATTCAATATAGAAAATGATCATCAATTCATAAGATATGTGTTAATGCAAAACTAGACAGACAATTCTTAAGAAAAAACAATACCTTTCCTCTCCTCCGTTTGGAACATGATTTAGATTTAAAAAAAATCCAATATGAAAATCACTGATACATTTTTAAAAACTGCAACAAAGATAGCTGGTAGAATAAAACAGCAATTGACCAGTAAAATTTATTCTGAGACTAGGGAATTTGTGAAGCAAATAAGGAATATGAAGATATATAAAAATGATGAAATAAAAAAGATTGAATATTTCAAATTTTAGAAAATGTTGCAAAAAAGAATTGATAATGATATAAGAAAGTATAATTGTGAACTAGTAAAGAAAGCTATTGAAAAGAATAAAAGTCTCAAAAGAGTAAAACAAGATTTTGGTGTGGTAGGAAACTTATTTCTACAATATGAAAAAAAAAGATAAAACTATTATTAAAAAAAGGTGACATCATGAAATGTGTAGAAGAGTCCTATCAAGAATTATATAGCAATAAAGAACAAGGAGAAGTACCTCCTACAACGATTATCTTTTGAATTGCCTAGGATCTTAAATGAAGAAGCGAGACATGCAATTAAATTTATGAAGAAGGAAAAATCTCCAGATAATGATGGAATTATAATCGATATCTTAAAAGAGACAGGTGAAGAAATGGAATTTTTTTTGGCAAAGTTATATACCAAATGTCTTTTTAAAAGATAAAGATATACCAGATGATTGGAAGAATTCAGTATTAATAATAATATTTTAAAAAGGAATAAATTAAAAGTCTACAGACGATCCATTTTTTTATCAGTTTTATACACAATATTTTACCAAGACAATTATACACTTGTCTACAGCAAACTTTGGATTTTAATGATGCAAAGAAGAAATCTCTGGGTCGCTTTCTTATACAACTGGTCTGATACCATCACATAAGTACCTATTCACACTTTTCTTTACTTTGTCTCTTCAGGGATTTAATTCCCCCAACAAAGCTTATTTTTGTTATAATTAATTTACAATATTAATCATAACTTGCATACAATACGTGTTGTTATACTATCTTTAATATAGTAACATATTTGGTTTGGAACTAACATAATTTCATCAAACAAAATGAATGAACACATTACAAAATTTAAACACTTTTAATTACTGATGCAATCTCTAACTTTTTTTTTTCATTTACTAAGTTCGTATTGGCGATCACCATTTCGATCGATCATATTTAATTATGGAAAGAAGAAATATTACACATCCCTTTCTCTCTAATAACAATTAATTACATTTTTTCCTTATCTTAAAAAAATCTACACGTACATTTTCTTTTTCTTTGATTACATCAAGATAGTTACAATACCAAATTAATAAATCTTGTTCATTAAATAAAAAAAATACATTTTTTATATATTATATTTTATAAATGTAATGGAATTTAATCGATTTGTTCAAAATATGAAAATAAAGATTGATTATGAAGAATTAGAAGAAGTTAACAGTTACAAATACCTAGGTCAGATTATTAATACAGATGGTAAACATAATGGAGGAAATTAATCATAGAATTAGGTGGAGTGCTTTTGGTAGAAATAACTTGATACTAAAAGGAAATATGCCTATGTGTTTGAAAAGGATGGTTTTTAATCATGTGTTTTACCAGTTCTTACTTATGGATCTGAGACTTGGACACTTAATAGAAGAGCAATACAGAGACTTCAGACCACTCAAAGGAGTATGGAGAGATGTATGTTGGGTAATAAGAAGAGATCGAAAACACAATGTATGGGTAAGACAACAAACAGGTGTTACTGACCTTATTGAAAAAATTAAAAGATTGAAATGGAGTTGGGCTGGACATATTGCTAGAAGAGATGATAATAGATGGACAATTGAAATTTTAAACTGGATTACAAGAGATTGTAAAGACCCAGAAAGAGACCAAATGTGAGATGGATGGATGAAATAAGAAAATGGCAGGGGTGTTGTGGAAAAGAGAAGCTAAAGATCGGAGAAGATGGATTAAACTTGGAGAGACCCATCCTGCGTGATTGATAATGGTTGATGATGATGATGAATGGAATTTTGGTATTAGTCCTGTTATGATGTATTACTCTGGAATGTTTTTGCCTGGTAATATTTATTCAAAATTTAAGTTAACGATGTCATGATAACAAAAATACTGGATATCATGGCAACAAAAATATTGGCATGTAGTCTAATCCATGCCAATGATTAAGATATGTATGAAGTGACCTGAGAGATTAAAAAATGTGATGCCTGCAAGATTTTGTACTATCACTGTCTTTTAACATTATTTACTTATATAATTTAACATTTTTATAATATAAATAATTGATTTTTTATAATTTAAATGCTGCTTTAATCTGGTTTTTAGATTTTTTGTTGGGCTAATATATGATACCTTCTTGTTACCTTTCTTACAAGCTAAACATACACTTATATAAATTCCATTCATATTTTCAAATCATTTTTTGTTTTATCAATCAAGTTACCTAGTTTAATTTTCTTTTTGTATATTGGTTTAATAATTAATTTGCTTTTCTTTTTATATTTTTTGTTAATATCCTTTTTATATCAAAGTAATAACTTTTTGATAATTACTATACATACACTATAAATTTTTTATCTTTCCCTTCTTTTTCTTTTTTCTTTTCTTCCTCTTTTTCTCCCTTTCCTCCTTCCCATCCTCTTTTTCTTTTTTTTCTTTTCTTCTAATCCCTCATAATTACATTACTATCCTTCCTTTATTTAAACTTTTTATTTTTGTAATATTTCTTTTGCTACACAATTTATTAATCATTTTTTACAGCTTTATCTTTTATATTATCAATTTCTTCTTCAAATAATTTATCCTCAGAACATGAATTAATAGCCCTAATTATTCTATTATTAATAATGGTCATTCTTATATATAGTCTATATTAGATTTCCAATTGTTTAATAATCCATGAAAGGTATTTTTTCTATATTTACTTGTTTCAATATTTACTCTGTAATTTTTTATTATCTTTTTAATTTTAATATCCATGTAATTAATTGAATTATTTATTTCTCTTTCCATTGTAAATTGAATTATTTCATCTATTAAATTAATATATTTTTAAAAATTGTCAGATTTCCTATTATTATCAATAAACACCAAAAAAATAGTCAACATATCTTACATGGAATATGGGTTTATATTTAGTTTTATAAAAATGTTTCTTCAAAATGATTCTTGAATAATGATGCTAACAATCCACTTCAACAATTACTCAACCTTAGACCTTTACATTGTTTATAGTAACTTTCATTATATACAAATATACAAAAGGAAAATTAACCTAGATAACTTGATTAATAAAACAAAAAATGAAAATAATTGAAAATATAAATGGAATTTATATAATTTGATGTTTAGATTGTAAGTAAAATAACAAAATGAATTATATATTGGCACAACAAAAAAATAAACTAAAAACCAGACTGAAGCAGCATTTAAATGACAAGAAATAAAATATTTACATTCATAGTAAAGAATTTAAATATAAAAATTATGATATAAAAATGTTAGAAAATGTTAAATTATATAAGGAAAGAATGTTAAAAAAAGTTTATATATTAACAAAGAAAAAACAGTTTTAAATAGAAGCAATTGTTAAATAATGGTTTTAATTATAAATAATTTATAGAAGTATATAAATAATAATACATAAAAAAATTGATATTGCTGAAGATGTAACAAAAAGTTGGTTTAAAAAATGAAGAATAGGTAGAGGTAAATAGTTATAATAGTAAAATTTATATAATGAAAAGAAATATACTGTTTCTTTAAAAATAAAACTGAGTTTCATATTAATTTTTGCAGAAAGTTGTAAGATTCTCAACCTGGAAGCTTCCATAATTCATCTTTTGTACTCGCCACAATAATTTTCTTTTTGCACTCAATTTATCTAGAGATCAAATTATTATTCCATTTAAATTTATCATTAAATCAAGTGTTAATTGAAGACTTACAAAAGAGGAATGGTAACAAAAATGGTTACTTTGGTATTAGTCCTGCTATGACATATTACTCTGATGACATACTTCGCAAAGTTTGCGATGTTTAAGATAACATTTCCAAGTAATGTGTGGACAAACTTAATCGATAAAATTTGTCCACAGATACCATGGAGGTGTTATTTTTAACACATAGCAAACTTAAAATATGTCAGTGGATGTAATACATGTAATATAAAAAAAGAATGGAAATTTATATAAATTATGAAAAAAAGACAAAAAGCCATAAAAAAATTAAATAAACAACTTCTTATGAGTTGTGCATTTATTGGACAACACTGCATGTCACAGAAAATATCTTTGCCTTACCTGCATACTGCGGAACTTTGCATCACCATAAACCATATGTTCAATCTAAAAAAAAATCAAAATGATGAACTGTAACTTTAAGGTAATATATTAAAAATTATTTCAAGAGAAAAACATTTAAGATTTTAAAATGTTTAGCAAAAATAAATAAAAGATAAGTATAACAATATTTAATTACAAATGTATTTTTAAATTTACAAAAAATTACAGGGTGGCAAACTGAATTGTGTGATGTTCTGTAGTCTTGTCTGAACAATGTTAAATCTCTCCTTAAGTCTAGCTGGTGTCATATGTCATCATTAACTTCTTGATCACTATAAATTAAATTTTCTTAGTAGTATTGACCTACTGGTGCCTTCAGTGATCAAAAGAAGATAGAAATCAGCACATGTTTTTACAATAAGCTGAAACTGGTCTATTAAAATAATCAAAATTACCCCAAAAGAAAATAAAGTCTAAAATATAACCAATGGTTTCACTGCTATTAGAAGTTTTTTCAGACATAAATGACTAAAAGATAAGAGAAAGGTATACTAAATATTATCCAATAGTTCCATTTATATCCCACTCACACTTATTATTAAAAATAACTTTTAAACGAAAGTTAATTGTTTGAGAATCATAAAATTTTTACTAATAAAAATTTTAATTTTTTTATTTCATTCCTTTCAAAGAAGACAACTATAAATATGATAATATACATATGATACCATTTCCAACTTTAACAATATTATTATTTACACCAAAACTTTACTCTTATAGTTTTGACTATCCTGCAGTCATCATCAAAGCTACAATATCCAAATATAGCATTATATTTATATATATAATCAATAATATACATTTTAGCCTGACCATTATAAATAATTATTTTTCATTTTTTATTACTGTACCCTTAACTAATTTTTACTTTTTTATTTATAGTCATTTTATTATTAAATTATTCTAAATCAATTTTTATTATAATTTTAAAAAACTTTAATTTTTAAAATCTACTATTTAATCGATCATTTTATTATTATCTTTTTAATTATATTTTTTAATTCTAAACTTTATTTTTATTAGTGTATTTAACTATTAACTTCTTTACACTATAAGTTACTTTTTTATTACATTACTAAATACTTCAATCTTTATAATCCTATTTCAAAAACAAACTGACACATTTTTAAAAATTTACAACTCATTTAACAATTCCCTCTAACATCATTTTTCTTCAACTTTACTTTTAAACCTTTTTATATTCAAACTATTATTAATAATAACTATAATTGTTTATAAAGTTATTGTCTTTACTCCAAAATCCCTATTAAGATTTGGTTTTATATTTTTAATCAATATTAAATAGTCTAATTAATTTTATTATTCAACTCTCTATTACTTATATTATTAATCCCATTTTTATACTAGTCTTCTCAAACCTATGACCTTTTTTTAATGAATTCAAATAAATAGGTGACCTCTTATCTTACTTATGTTAACCAATCTTGTATAAATTGAATTCTTTGTCTCACCTACATAATTAGTTTTTGTATTTTTACTTTTACATAACTTACATTTAATTTTATATACCCAGTTATGCATCTTCTACTTTTCTTACATATTATTATCGAATATATTAAGTATATATTTTTTTCTTTTAATTACTATCTTAAATTTTTATGACATTATTAATTTTTTATTAATTCTAATAATTATTTTATTCATCCTTTTTTTACAAAACTATATTATAAATTCTAACACTCATATATTTATTATTATTATTATTATTATTATTATTATTATTATTATTATTATTATTATTATTATTATTATTCTCTCTCTATTAATATTATTATTATTATTATTATTATTATTATTAATTTTATCCTTTCTACATCTGATTCCTTTATTTTTATTAAATTTTTCTGATTTCCTTATACTTTCAGCTATAATTTTTCTCTGGATATTCACTCTCTATAAATTCTTTAATTATCAATTCAACCTGTTTTACTATAATCTTTTTTATCTGAGCAATAATTCCTCACTCTCTCTACTCTCTTGAATTTATACTACTTTTTTTTTATATATTATATCTATATTTAAATTCCAATTAATTACACATTACTATCCATACTAGATTTTTTATATATAGATATAAAATATAAAATAAGTAGTGTAAATTCAGAATATATAGAGCTAAGAATTATTGATCAGATAAAGAGATTATAGTAAACAGACTTAGAATTGATAATTAAAGAATTTAAAGATAATGAATTAATCCAAATAAATTATAGATGAAAGTATAAGGAAAATCAGAAGAAAAAAATTAATAAATAAAAATAAATAGTATATAGAAAAGATAAAATAGATAAAAGGAATATATGGGTATTAGAACTTATAATAATAGTTATTGTAAAAAGGACTAATAAAATAATTATTAAATTAATAAGCATAATAATGTAATAAGAATTTAAGATAGTACATGAAAGAAGAATGAAAAACATATTTAATATATTAGACAATAAATATGTAAGAAAAGTAGGAAAATACATAAATGGGATATATAAAATTGAATATGTCATCCAAAAGTAAAAATATAAAACTAATTATGTATGTGAGGCAAAGAATTTGAACATACTACAAGATTGGTTCAACATATGTATGACTTAGACATCACCTATTTATTTTGCATTCATTAGAAATGGGTTTCATAGGTTTGAGAATAGTATAAAAATGATTAATACTACAAGTAATAGAAGGAATAGTAAAATTAAATAGACAATAATGATTAAAAATATCTAAACCAAATCTTAATAGGGATTTTGGAGATAAGACAATAATTTTGAGAATAATTCCTAGTTATTAATAATGTTTGAATATAAAAAAGGTTTGAAAATAAAGTTGAAGAAAAAGGATGATAGAGGGAGTTGGATAAAGATTATCTTGTAGAGAATGGGATGGAGCAGAATATGGGAGAAAAATTAGACTCGGGAATGTAAAATTAAGAAGCTAACAAGTTTTTTTGGTATAATTGCTGAGAGATTCTAGACTTCATTTAAGGAGTAGCCCACAGTACATCACCTCATAATAATTTTTGAAAATTTGTCAATTGGTTTTTGGAAATAGGATTATTCAAGATGTAAGTATTTAGTAATGCTTTCAATAAAAAAGGTGAATTTATAGTGAAAACATTAATAGTTAAATATAACTAATAAAAAATAAAAAAGTTTAGAATTAATTAAGAAAATATAATTAAAAATGATAATAAAAGAAATGATAGGTTAAATAGTAGTGTTTAAAGATTAAAAGTTTTTAAAATTATAGTGAATTGACTTGGAATAATTTAATAATAAAATACAACAAATAGAAAATAAAATTAATTAGAGTAGACAATAAAATGGAAAATGGTTAATTTATAATGATCAGGCTAAGCATGTACGTTGTAGTTATGTATAAAAATATGTATTTATTGTACGATTATATATTTGGATATTGTAGTTCTGTGATCACTGCAGGACAAGTTGAAACTGTACAATAGTAATGTTTCCCGAATTTGTAAAAAATAGTATTATTAGTGTATAAGAAACATTGGATATGGTACATATGTAACATAGAAACAATCACAAAAGAAAGGAAGAAGAAGGAAAGTATTACTTCAATGTGATAATATGTTGGACTATTTTTATTATTCTATCAATAAATGTTGACTGTAGAAAATTTTAAACTTTGTTTAAACTTGTCAAATATAAACAAGTTGTTAGTAATAACTTACACAAATAGACAACACAGAGTAAGTGAATTACATCAAACAATGTTTAGAGTATGATACATTCAACATTCCATGATAAATTATGGAAAAATAGTCCAGCATATTATTACATCTTTACCTTCATCACATACCTTCAAACAAAAACAATAATCAAAAAATTAATAGTATAGCCTATCTTTTTCATGGATATATTTAAGCATAACTAAAATATTTATTACTAGCTCTACATTATGTACCCTTTATTTTCCATTTAAGGTCGAACTACTCTGGCTTAGAGTAGACCTTTTTACAAAACAAGGGATAACTATATACTACTCGGGAGGAAGTATTATAAATTTTATTCTTCTTCTTCTTTCTTTCTTATCAAATTAGATTTCTTTTTACATATCATACCATTTACAACTTGTGTAGACACTTCAACAAATACTACTTTTATTTCAAAGCTTTATTCTTACAGTTTTGACAATTCTCAGATCAATAGTCGAATATATCTAAATATATATATTATAAAAGTCAATATACTATTTTTGAACACATATTTATATACATAAGTCGAATACACAAATGAAACATACAAACTGTATTAATTCTATAATTATATATTTGGATACTGAGTCTGAAGATGAGAAGAAGGTAAATCAAAATAGTATGAATAGTTTTGGTATAAAAATTAATATTGTTGAAATGTTTAAAGAAAGTTGATGAATGATATGGTTTCTAGAAGTTTGGTCTATCGAAATGTCCTTTGTATAATAGAAGTTGCATATGAATTGATTTGATGAGTGATAAGGTACAAATATGATAAATATTGAAGATGAGTAAAGGATTAGTCGCACAAATGTTCACTCTATTTTATTATAACACCTGATCATTCGATTTCAAAGTACATATTATATTCGGTCAGTGTACAGTATAAGGATGTTAATCTATTTCAATTGTAGACTAGTAATAGTAATATATTTTATCCTGCGTTATAAATTAGAAGATTTGCTTTTAATTATATTTAAAGTCCATAGATGTGGATGGTAGAATTCAGTTTAAATAATAAATTTTAATATTAATATTAGATTATAATAAAACACTAATAATATTTCTATATGTGTTTATAATTATAGATAAACTTTGGATAACTTACCTTTATTAAGATGGCTGAGTAATTGGATAGATTTGTCAATTTGTGTTACAGATCAGCATTCAACAGGAATTAGTGTTTTCCTGTGAAAGGTTGTGATAGTGGTGTTTTTGGTGTGTTTGTAGGCTGGACCTATTTCCATAGTCTAATATGAGTATTGAATGTTCTTAGAAAAATTCAACTTTTAAATATTCTAAAGAGCATTCAACTGTCAGTAATAGCACACAGGATGGAAACTATGCAACATTTTTGAGAGCTTTTATTCTCCCTTTCATTCAGGTATTTGGCACTGAACAAAGTGAAGAAAGTATAGCATGGGAGTTGACCTGGACTCTTGATTCTTTAGAGAACTGAATTCTTCGGATGCTTAACATCTAACCAATTAATTTTACTTTAAAAGAAATAGTCGTAAAAATTTCCTTACTTATCTATGAGGTCTCTGATGTACTTCCACTTTTTCTAAGAGCAAAGTGGAGTTAATGGTTCCTATGTCATTATATATTGTCACACTAGGTTAGCATATGGTTGTTTTAATTCATCATGTGGGCAACCTAACAAATGTTCATCTTCTTTTATTTTTTATTCTTGCATGTTAAATTTTTGTATTTTCCCAATGGAACACATGTTCATTGGTTACATTACATGGTCTCGCTATCTTAGATACACGTTATTGTCTCTTCTAATGTTCAGTTTATGCTTTTGCGCTTACTTTTCCATGGGATGACTCATCTCATAACATATGTGCTCTTTTTAAAATTGCATGGTATTTCAAAGATGCAGATTTTTTCCAGCATTTCATTTTCATAGGCTTTGTAGTCGACAGAATTTCTCCACTTTTGAGTGTGGGTATGGCTCTGAAAGCTGCCCCTGATATTATATTGGTCGCAGATATTCATTGCATGAGTACACTTATTAATTGGGAAAAGAGAAAAATAGAGGTGATCTAAGGTAACATATCAATTCAATTAGAAGGAAAGTACAAAAAGGTGGATAGAGAAGATAGAAGAAAACTTAAAGAAACTGTTCACACTGACAATGGCAGGCAAATCCATAAGTCAACCTAATGCGTGATTATACATAATGTATGGGAAACCTCTAATCAACTTTGCCTTTAGGAAAAAGTGGAAGAAATGGGGAAAAGAACCTCATAGATAAGTATATGAAATTTCTATTGACTGTTGCCTTTGGCAGGGATACCTGCAGTTGGTTGGAGCCTACCTTAAAAATCAAAACCAAGGAATATAAGACCTCAGGTTAAATTCCCATGCTGGGGAATTATATATTGGTCAAGCTCAGCAACCCTGAAGAAGAGGAAGAATAATACCTTCTCTAAACATTGTGCATATAAGTAACGTTACACTAACAGTTGAATGTATTTGAAATGTTTTTCTAAAGACATCTCAATACTCCATATTAGATGATGGAAATAGTCCAACATATAAATACAATCAAATAGAATCTATCGTTTACTTTATATATTGATGGGATTTGGATATTATACATTTTAATGTTATCTAATAAGATGATTTCATTTTTATAGAATTATAAACCAGGTGTAAGTGGAGAGATATAATTGGAACTTTTGTACTATTATTATCTAGTCTTAATTGACTTTCTTAATATAGTAAGCATATTTAGTGGTGAATAAGGCAGGATTTAATATTTTATTTTATTTTAGTTGTAATTAAGATAAATGAATAAGTCATATTTTTTTAAAGATATCATTGATGTTTCTTTTGAAGGTTTATTAAATTATTCATCCAGCTATGATTCATTTCAATTTTTTATTTCTTTGACTTTTGGTAGGTTGTATTATTTAGGAACAGTGTTTTTTCAGTCTATAATCCTTCAAACATTATTTTAATTAGATTTAAAGGGGGATTATGGGGGGGCCATAGATCGTTATTTATGGATATTTATTTTAATCTTTTTTTTTTAATTGTTTGGTAGTGGAATGGACAGTTTAAAAACAATTTTTTTATTTATTTTTTCGGGGGGGTTATTTGAACTAAGATGTTAAAGCAAAGTGGGACATCATTGTTATAATACCTAAAACACAGGTTTATTATATACCTGTATCTGATACTGCTTGGAACATTTCATATGTGGGGTGTGATAGCATCACCATCCATACATGGCTCATGCTGCTGATGCAGATTGCCATCTCTACATATACATAGCTCAGAAGATAGTTTATCTCGCAATGGACTGCAAGCCAATTATCTACCTTGGTGATGGCTCAGTCACAGCCTGGCTGGACGGGTCAATCCGGAGTCTCAAAAATAGGACATAATCCATTTAATATTATTATACAGTAGATGGGCAGACATCTCTACTAGGCCACTGAAACACAATAGTTTATTACCTGTGTATCATCATTACTTCTAGTGAGCAATGCTGATTAGCCAATGATTAACAGCTCACAGTTTAATTTATTGATTTCATTCTGTATAATGACTATTGTGTGTACATACGTGATTGTTTTTCTGATTCATATTTTTATCTCAGTTGTGTGGTGACTCACCAACTATGACATAGAGGACCTTTATTTTTCCCCAGTTAATTCAGGGTATATTTTTTATTCAATTGTTACATATGCTGCTCAGTTATTTTCATCTACTAGTTTTGCATTATCCATTATAATAACTGAGGTACAGTTAAGAGTATTTTTATTCAGTTACAATATATACATATATGTTGTAACTTGAACAAAAATGAAGATATACTCTTCTTTTAATGCCTCAGAGATTTAGGAGCCATTTATAATGGAAGAAAAACAATGCAAAATGAAAACTTTAATATAATCTGAATGAAAATATAGCTCAATCTTTGGCTATCATAGTAATTGAATAAAAATATACCCTGAGGTTAAATGCCATTTGTAACTGAGTAAAAATATGGGTCATACTATATCCTTAGTCATAGTTAATTATTGATCACCATTTACAACTGAATAAAAATATGAATCAAGGAAAAACAATCCTTATTTAATAATACCTGTAGTCATTTATAACAGAATGAAATCAATAAATTAAACTGAAATGAATGACAATCATTGAAGAACAATCTAACATTTAACTCACTAAAACAATGATACACAAGGTATATGAACACAGACTTTCACGTGACCCACCACTCTCCACTCTATCTCATAACACTGATACACTTGAACACATATATGTTGAAAAGATACATAATCACCAATATACGTATTTCATGTTAAACCAGCAATCAATTGGATGGACAGTTGAAGAGTTGGAATGAGGAGTAGATTGAAGCCTATCCATTAAAGTATGAGGTTTGGCTATCTTAATATATATCTGAGCACTTATAGCATATATGTGTAGAGATGGTAATCTGGACCAACTGATGATTCCTGGTTTCGCATGAAATACAGATATTGGTGATTATTTATCTTTTCAACATATATGTGTTCAAGTGTATCAGCATTATGAGATAGAATGGAGAGTGGTGGGTCGTGTGAAAGTCTGTGCTCATATACCCTATATATTACATATATAGACACAGGTATATAATAAACTTGTGTGTTTCAGTTATTACATAGTAGAGATGTCTGCCCATCTCTTGTATATGTATTAAATGGATTATGTCCTGTACATGAGGGGTCAGATTGACCTTAGGTCAACCAGGCTGTGACAAAAATCTCAGCCTCAGGGTGGCCTTTGAGCATTCCATCACCAGAAATTTCAATTGGTTGGACGGTTGAAGAGATGGAGTGTGGAGTAGATTGAAGCCTGTCCATTAAAGTTTGAGGATAGGCTATCTTAATATATATCTGAGCACTTATAGCATATATATGTAGAGATGGTAATCTGGACCAACTCATGATTGCTGGTTTAGCATGAAATACGTATATTGGTGGTTATTTATCTTTTCACCATATATGTGTTCAAGCGTATCAGTGTTATGAGATAGAGTAGCGGGTCGTGTGAAAGTCTGTGCTCATATACCCCATATATTACATATATAGATACAGGTATATAATAAGCCTGTGTTTCAATTATTATAACAATGATAATAATCTTTGCTTTAACTTCTTGAATTCAAATAGCAGTGAGAATGGATAGAAAATAAATAAAACCAGTGTTTTAAGCTGTCCTAAAATATGAGCACTATTTGCAATAGATTAAAGATAAAACAATAAAACCAAATATCTTATAAATAACGATCTATGCCTATCACATAATCCCCTTCTAATATAATAAAAATAATGTTGAAGAATTAGATAGATAAACCTCAATATTCTTTATGAGTCAAAACACTGTTCATAATAATACAAACTTATACCAAAAGTCAAAAGTTATATTTAAATGAAATGAATCATAGCTGGATGAGATAATTTAATATGCCTTACAAAGCTAAAACATCAATGATATCTAAATAAAAATATGACTCATTAATTGATTTTTAATTACAACTAAATAAAATAAAAATATTGGTAGCATCACACGCTATTCCACTAATATCAATATGCTCTTATTAATTAAGTCAATTAAAAGACTAAATAATAATAATACAAAATCAATTATATCTCTCCACTTACACCTATTTATAATTCTATAAAATGAAATCATCTTATTAGATAACATTAAAATGTATAATATCCAATCCCATCAATATATAAAATAAACGATAGATTCCTATTTGATTGTATTTATATGTTGGACTATTTCCATCATCTAATATGAGTATTGAATGTCTTTAGAAAAATATTTCAAATACATTCAACTGTTAGTAATAACAGTTAGTATATGCACAATGTTTAGAGAGGTATTATTCTTCCTCTTCTTCAGGTATTGCTGGCTTGACCAATGACAGTACTAGCATGGGAATTTAACCTGAGGTTCTTATATTCCTTGGTTTTGATTTTTAAGGTAACACTTTAACCAACTGAGCCATCCTGCCAAAGGCAACAGTCAATAGAAATTTCATATACTTATCTATGAGGTTCTTCCTGATTTCTCCACTTTTTTCTAAAAGCAAAGTTGATTAGAGGTTTCCATACATTATGTATAATCACATTAGGTTGACTTATGGAATTGCTTGCCATTGTCATGTGAACAGTTTCTTTAAGTTTTCTTCTTTGTATCTTATCTTCTCTATCCAATATTTTTGTATTTTCCTAATTGAACATATGTTACCTTAGACACCTCTATTTTCTCTTTTCTAATTATCACTTTGTGTTCTTGCAATGAATATCTGCAATCAATATAACATCAGGGCAGTTTCCTAGAGCCATACCACACTATGAGAAATTCTAACATCTACAAAGCCTAAAATTGAAATGCTGAAAAAAAAACTGCATCTTTGAAATACCATGTGAATTTTGAAAGAACATATATTGGTGAGATGAGTCATCCCATGGAAAAGTGCTTGCAAAAGCATAAACTGATGATTAGAAGAGACAAAACGTGTATCTAAGATAGCAGACCATGTATGTACCAATGAACATATGTTCCATTGGGAAAATACAAAAAATTGGCTAAAGAATAAAAGGTACAAAGAAGAACATTTAAAGAAGCTGCTCACATGACAATGAAAAACAGTCCCATATGCTAACCTAGTGTGACTATACATAATGTATGGAAACCATTAATCAACTTTGCTCTTAGGAAAAAGTGGAGAAATCAGGAGGAATCTCATAGATAAGTGTATGAAATTTTTACTGACTATTTCTTTTAGCAGGGTGGCTCAATTGGTTAGAGTGTTAACTTAAAATTCAATACTCAAAGAATCTAAGAGTCCAGGTTCAATTCCCATGCTAGTACTTTCACGGTTCAGGCCAGCAACACCTGAAGGAGAAGGGAGAATAAAAGCTCTCAAAATGTTGTGCATATACTAACCTGTGTGCTATTACTGACAGTTGAATGTATTTGGAATATTTAAAAGTTGAATTTTTCTAAGAACATTCAATACTCATATTAGATTATGGAAATAGTCCAGCCTACAAACACAACTAAAACACCATCATCACAAACCTTCAGGAAAACACTAATTCCTGTTGAATGCTTATTCAAACACAATTGACAAATCATATCCAATTACTCGTCATCTTAATAAAGCTAAGTTATTAAAAGTTTGGTCTATAATTATAAACACATATGAAAGATTATTAGTGTTTATTATAATCAAATATTAATATTAAAATTTATTATTTAAACTGAATTTACGATCCACATCAATGAACTTTAAATATAATTAAAGCAAATCTCTCTAATTTATAACAGGATAAAATATATTACTATTACCAGCTCCATAACTGAATAAGATTATGATCTTTATGGCTGTACACTGACTGAATATAATATTCACTTTAATCAAGAATGACTTAAAATAAAATAAGTGAACATTTCATTGCAACTAACTTTACTCATCTTCAATATTTATCATATTTGTACCTTTATCAATCATCAAATCAATTCATATGTAATTTCTATTATACAAAGGAAATTTTTGATAGAAAAACTACTTCTGGGGTAGTCATACCATTTACAACTTTCTTAAACATTTCAACAATATTATTTTTTATATCAAAACTATTCATACAATTTTGATTAACCTTCCTCATCATCAGAGCTACAAAATCCAAATATATAATTATAGAATTAATACATTTTGTATGTTTCATTTGTGTATTCAATTATGTATATAAATATGTGTTCAAAATGTATTAATTTTATAATTATATATTTAGATATAGCTCTGACGATGACTGCAGGACTGTCAAAACTGTAAGAATAAAGCTTTGAAATAAAAAATAGTATTGTTGAAGTGTCTAAGAAAGTTGTAAATGGTATGATATGTAAAAATAGAAATCAATTCATAAGAAAAGAAAGAAGAAGAAGAATAAAATTATATTACTTCCTCCTGGAGTAGTATATATTATCCCTTGTTTTGTAAAAAGGTCTATATAAGCCAGAGTAGTTTGACCTTAAATGAAAAAATAAAGGGTACATAAAAGTAGAGTTAGTAATAAATATTTTAGTTATGCTTAAATATATCCATGAAAAAGATAGGCTATACTATTAATTTTGATGGTTGCCTTTGTTTGAAGGTATGTGATGAAGGTATATTAGATGTAATAATATGCTGGACTATTTCCATAATCTATCAGTAAATGTTGAATGTATCATACTCTAAACATTGTGTAATTACTACTCTGTGTTGTCTATTTGTGTGTTATTACTAACAACTTGTTTATATTTGACAAGTTTAAATAAAGTTTAAAATTTTCTATACATTCAACATTTATTGATAGATAATAAAAATAGTCCAACATATTATCACATTGAAGTAATACACTTTCCTTCTTCTTCCTTTCTTTATGTATTGATTTCTATATTTACATATGATACCATTTCCAATGTTTCTTATACACTTAACAATACTATTTTTTACACCAAAACTTTACTATTACAGTTTCAACTGTCCTGCAGTCATCATCAGAGCTACAATATCCAAATATATAATCGTACAATTAATACATATTTATATACATAATCAATAACATACATCTTAGCCTGACCATTATAAATAATCATTTTCCATTTTATTATTCTACTCTTAATTAATTTTATTTTCTATTTATAGTATTTTATTATTAAATTATTCTAAGTCAATTTTACTATAATTTTAAAAACTTTAATCTTTAAACACTACTATTTAATCTATCATTTCTTTATTATCATTTTAATTATATTTTCTTAATTAATTCTAAACTTTTTTATTTTTATTATATATTTAACTATTAATGTTTTTCACTATAAATTACTTTTTTATTACATTACTAAATACTTACATCTTAATAATCCTATTTCCAAAAACCAATTGACAAATTTTCAAAAATTATTGATGTGAGGTGATGTACTGTAGCTACTCCTTAAATGAAGTCAAGAATCTCTCAGCAATTATACCAAAAAAAACTTGTTAGCTACTTAATTTTACATTCCCCAGTCTAATTTTTCCCATATTCTGCTCCATCCCATTTCCACAACATAATCTTTGTCAACTCCCTCTATCATCATTTTCTTCAACTTTATTTTCAAACCTTTTTATATTCAAACTATTATTAATAACTATAATTATTCATAAAATTATTGTCTTTACTCCAAAATCCCTATTAAGATTTGGTTTAGATATTTTTAATCAATATTGTCTATTTAATTTTACTATTCCTTCTATTACTTGTATAATTAATCATTTTTATACTATTCTCAAACCTATGACCCATTTCTAATGAATGCAAATAAATAGGTGATGTCTTGTCATACATATGTTGAACCAATCTTGTATAAATTAAATTCTTTGCCTCACATACATAATTAGTTTTTATATTTTTACTTTTGGATGACATATTCAATTTTATATATCCCATTTATGCATTTTCCTACTTTTCTTACATATTTATTGTCTAATATATTAAATATGTTTTTCATTCTTTTATGTACTATCTTAAATTTTATTACATTATTATACTTTATTAATTTTAATAATTATTTTATTAGTCCTTTTTACAATACTATTATTATAAGTTCTAATACCCATATATTCACTCTTATCTATTTTATCTTTTCTATATACTATTTCTTTATTTTTATTAATTTTTTCTTCTGATTTCCTTATACTTTCATCTATAATTTTATTTGGATATTCATTATCTTTAAATTCTTTAATTATCAATTCTATCTGTTTACTATAATCTTCTTTATCTGATCAATAATTCTTAGCTCTATATATTCTTGAATTTACACTACTTATTTTATATTTTATATCTATATATAAAAAAATCTAGTATGGATAGTAATGTAATTAATTGGAATTTAAATATAGATATAATATATAAAATAAGTAGTATAAATTCAAGAGTATAGAGAGTGAGGAATTATTGCTCAGATAAAAAAGATTATAGTAAACAGGTAGAATTGATAATTAAAGAATTTAAAGATAATGAATATCCAGAGAAAATTATAGCTGAAAGTATAAGGAAATCAGAAAAAATTTAATAAAAATAAGGAAACAGTATGTAGAAAGGATAAAATTAATAATAATAATAATAATAATAATAATAATAATAATAATAATAATAATAATAATAATAATAATAATAATAATAATAATAATAATAATAATAATAATAATAATAATAATAATAAATATATGAGTGTTAGAATTTATAATAATAGTTTTGTAAAAAGGATGAATAAAATAATTATTAAAATTAATAAAAAATTTAATAATGTCATAAAATTTAAGATAGTAATTAAAAGAAAAAATATATACTTAATATATTCGATAATAAATATGTAAGAAAAGTAGAAGATGCATAACTGGGTATATAAAATTAAATGTAAGTTATGTAAAAGTAAAAATACAAAAACTAATTATGTAGGTGAGACAAAGAATTCAATTTATACAAGATTGGTTAACATAAGTAAGATAAGAGGTCACCTATTTATTTGAATTCATTAAAAAAAGGTCATAGGTTTGAGAAGACTAGTATAAAAATGATTAATAATATAAGTAATAGAAGGAATAATAAAATTAAATAGACTATTTAATATTGATTAAAAATATAAAACCAAATCTTAATAGGGATTTTGGAGTAAAGACAATAACTTTATAAACAATTATAGTTATTATTAATAATAGTTTGAATATAAAAAGGTTTAAAAGTAAAGTTGAAGAAAATGATGTTAGAGGGAATTGTTAAATGAGTATGCAAATTTTTGAAAATGTGTCAGTTTGTTTTTGGAAATAGGATTATAAAGATGGAAGTATTTAGTAATGTAATAAAAAAGTAACTTATAGTGTAAAAAAGTTAATAGTTAAATACATAATAAAAATAAAGTTTAGAATTAAGAAAATATAATTAAAAAGATAATAATAAAATGATCGATTAAATAGTAGATTTTAAAAATTAAAGTTTTTAAAATTATAATAAAATTGATTTAGAATAATTTAATAATAAAATACTATAAATAAGAAAGTAAAATTAGTTAAGGGTACAGTAATAAAATGAAAAATAATTATTTATAATGGTCAGGCTAAAATGTATATTATTGATTATATATATAAATATAATGCATTAATTGTATGATTATATATTTGGATATTGTAGCTTTGATGATGACTGCAGGATAGTCAAAACTATAAGAGTAAAGTTTTGGTGTAAATAATAATATTGTTAAAGTTGGAAATGGTATCATATGTATATTATCATATTTATAGTTGTCTTCTTTGAAAGAAATGAAATAAAAAAATTAAAGAATTTTTATTATTAAAAATTTATGATTCTCAAACAATTAACTCGTTTAAAAGTTATTTTAATAATAAGTGTGAGTGGGATATAAATGGAACTGTGGATAATATTTAGTATACCTTTCTCTTATCTTTTAGTCATTTATGTCTGAAAAGGCTTCTAATAGCAGTGAAACCATTGGTTATATTTTAGACTTTATTTTCTTTGGGGTAATTTTGATTATTTTATAGACCAGTTTCAGCTTAATGTGTTTTTATGTGCTGATTTCTATCTTCTTTTGATCACTGAGGGCACCACTAGGTCACTTACTACCTAGAAAATTTAATTTATAGTGATCAAGAGTTAATGATGACATATGACACCAGCTAGACTTAGGGAGAGATCTAACATTGTTCAGACAAGACTACAGAGACATCACACAGTTCAGTCCACCATACTGTAAGTAATTTTTGTTAAATTTAAAAATACATTATCAGTTAAATATTATATTTTTCTTTTATTTATTTTTGCTAAAGATTTTAAAATCTTAAATATTTTTCTCTTGAAATAATTTTTAAAATATTACCTTAAAGTTACAGTTTGTCATTTTGATTTTTTTAGACTGAACATATGGTTTATGATGATGCAAAGTTCTGCAATATGAAGATAAGGGCAAAGATGTTTTCAGTGACATGCAGTGTTGTCCAATAAATTCACAACTCATAAGAAGTTGTTTATTTAATTTTTTAATGGCTTTTTGTCTTTTTTCATAATTTATATAAATCTCCATTATTTTTTTATATTACATGTGCTATGATGTATTACATCCAGTGACATATAATTTTTAAGTTTGGTATGTGTTAAAAATAACACCTTCATGGTATCTGTGGACAAATTTTATCGATTAAGTTTGTCCATATATTACTTGGAGATGATATCTTAAACTCCACAAACTTAAAGAAGTATGTCATGGAAGCATATGTCATAGCATGGCAGAACTAATACCAAAGTACCCATTTTTGTTACCACTCCTGTTTTGTAAGTCTTCAATTAACACTTGATTTAATGATAAAGTTAAATGAAATAATATTTTGATCTCTAGATAAATTGAGAGCAAAAAGAAAGTTATTGTGGTGAGTACAAAAGAGGAATTGTGGGAGGTTCCAGGTTAAGAATCTTACAGTTTTCTGCAAAAATTAATATAAAACTTGATCTTATTTTTAAAGAAACACAGTATATATTTTTTCATTATATAAATTTTACTATTATAAATACTTCCTCTGCCTATTCTTTATTTTTTTTAAACCAATTTTTTATCACATTTTATCCAAATGTATGAAACCTTAGCAATAACAACAATTTTTTATATATTATTATTTATATACTTTTATAAATTATTTATAATTAAAATCATTATTTAACAATTGGTTCTATTTAAAATTGGTTTTTCTTTATTAATATATAAACTTCTTTTAACATTCTTTCCTTTTCTAACATTTTTATATCATAATTTTTATATTTAAATTCTTTACCATGAATGTAAATATTTTATTTTTTGTCACTTAAATGTTGCTTCAATCAGATTTTTAGTTTATTTTTTTGTTGTGCCTATATATGATTTATTTTGTTATCTTACTTACAATCTAAACATCAAACTTTTATATTTTCAATTATTTTCATTTTTTGTTTTATTAATCAAGTTATCTGGGTTAATTTTCTTTTTATACATTTGTATATAATGAAAGTTACTATAAACAATGTAAAGGTTTAAGTATGAGTAATTGTTGAAGTGGATTGTTAGCATCATTATTCAAGAATCATTTTGAAGAAACATTTTTGTAAAACTAAATCTATATTCCATGTAAGATATGTTGACTATTTTTTGGTGTTTATTGATAATAATAAAAAGTCTGACAATTTTGAAAAATATATTAATTTAATAGATGAAATAATTCAATTTACAATGGAAAGAGAAATAAATAATTCAATTAATTACATGGATATTATGATTAAAAATGTAATAAAGAATTACAGAGTAAATATTGAGACAAGTAAATATAAAAAAGTACATTTCATGGATTATTAAATAATCAGGAATCTAATATAGACTATGAATAAACATTATTAATAATAAAATAATTAGAGCTATTAATTCATGTTCTGAGGATAAATTATTTGAAAAAGAAATTGATAATATAAAGAATAAAGCTGTAAAAAATGATTAATAAATTGTGTAGTAAAATAAATATTACAAAAATAAAAAGTTTAAGTAAAAAAATAATGTAATGTAATTATAAATTTATTTAACGCACATTGATTATTTAAGTAATATTTACAAAGCATTAAAGCTTTAAGCATGTGCACTTGAAAATACAAAGGTATGGACCTCTACAGGTCTTAACCACAAGCTTACTCTTTGGAAGAAAAGAACCCTCTAAAAGTACCCTCTTTTCTTCCAAAGTGTAAGCTTGTAGTTAAGACCTGTAGAGGTCCCTACCTTTGTATTTTCAAGCACACATCCTTAAAGCTTTAATGCTTTATAAATATTTTATAATGTAATGTATAGTAATTATCAAAAAGTTATTTCTTTGATATAAAAAGGATATTAACAAAAAATATAAAAAGAAAAGCAAATTACTTATTAAACTAGTATACAAAAAGAAAATTAAACTAGGTAACTTGATTGATAAAACAAAAAATGATTTGAAAATATGAATGAAATTTATATGTGTATGTATAGATTGTAAGAAAGGCAACAAGAAGGTATCATATATTGGCACAACAAAAAATCTAAAAACAGATTAAAGCAGCATTTAAATGATAAGAAATCAATTATTTATATTTTAAAAATGTTAAATTATATAAGTAAATAATATTAAAAAACAATGCTATCACAAAATCTCACAGGCAGCACATTTTTTAATCTCTCAGGTCACTATGTACATATCTTAATCATTGGCATGGATTAGACTACATGCCAATATTTTTGTTGCCATGATATCCAGTATTTTTGTTATCATGACATCGTTAACTTAAATTTTGAATAAATATTACCAGACAAAAACATTACCAGAGTAATGCATCATAGCAGGATTAATACCAAAATTCCATTCATCATCATCATCAACCATTATCAATCCACTGCAGGATGAAGGTCTCTCCAAGTTTAATCCATCTTCTCCGATCTTTAGCTTCTCTTTTCCACAACACCCCTGCACATTTTCTTATTTCATCCATCCATCTCACATGTGGTCTCTTTCTGGGTCTTTAACAATCTCTTGGAATCCAGTTTAAAATTTCAATTGTCCATCTATTATCATTTCTTCTAGCAATATGTCCAGCCCAACTCCATTTCAATCTTTTAATTTTTTCAATAAGGTCAGTAACACCTGTTTGTTGTCTTACCCATACATTGCGTTTTCGATCTCTTCTTGTTACTCCCAACATACATCTCTCCATACTCCTTTGAGTGGTCTGAAGTCTCTGTATTGCTCTTCTATTAATGTCCAAGTCTCAGATCCATAAGTAAGAACTGGTAAAACACATTTGTTAAAAACCATCCTTTTCAAACACATAGGCATATTTCCTTTTAGTATCAAGTTATTTCTACCAAAAGCACTCCAACCAAGTTTAATTCTATGATTAATTTCCTCCATTATGTTTCCATCTGTATTAATAATCTGACCTAGGTATTTGTAACTGTTAACTTCTTCTAATTCTTCATAATCAATCTTTATTTTCATATTTTGAGCAAATCGATTAAAATTCCATTACATTTTATAAAATATAATATATAAAAAATGTATTTTTTTTTATTTAATGAACAAGATTTATTAATTTTATTGTAACTATCTTGATATAATCAAAGAAAAAGAAAATGTACATAGATTTTTTTAAGATAAAGAAAAAATGTAATTAACTGTAATTAGAGAGAAAGGAAAGTGTAATATTTCTTCTCTCCATAATTAAATATGATAGATTGAAGTGGCGATTGCCAATAGGAATTTAGTAAATGAAAAAAGAAAAAAGTTAGAGATTGCATATAATTAAAAGTATTTAAATTTTGTCAAGTGTTCATTCTTTTTGTTTGATGAAATTATGTTAGTTCACAAACCAAATATGATTACTATATTAAAGATAATATAACACCACGTATTGTATGCAAGTTATGATTAATGTTGTAAATTAATTATAACAAAAATAAACTTTGTGGGGGAATTAAATCCCTAAAGAGACAAAGAAAAGAAAAGTGTGAATAGGTACTTATGTGATGGTATCAGACGAGTGATATAAGAAAGCGACCCAGAGATTCCTTCTTTGCATCATTAAAATCCAAAGTTTACTGTAGACGAGTTATAATTGTCTTGGTAAATTTTTTTATATAAAACTGATAAAAAATGGATCTCTGTAGATTTTTAATTTATTAACTTTTTAAAATATTATTATTAATACTGAATTCTTCCAATCATCTGGTATATCTTTATCTTTTAGATATTTGGTATATAACTTTGCCAAAAAAAATTCCATTTCTTCACCTGTCTCTTTTAAGATATCGATTATAATTCCATCATTATCTGGAGATTTTTCCTTCTTCATAAATTTAATTGCATGTCTCGCTTCTTCATTTAAGATCCTAGGCAATTCAAAAGATAATCGTTGTAGGAGGTACTTCTCCTTGTTCTTTATTGCTATATAATTCTTGATAGGACTCTTCTACACATTTCATGATGTCACCTTTTTTTAAATAATAGTTTTATCTTTATTTTTTCATATTGCAGAAATAAGCTTTCTACCAGCACCAAAATCTTGTTTTGCTCTTTTGAGACTTTATTCTCTTCTATAGCTTTCTTTACTAGTTCACAATTATACTTTCTTACATCATTATCAATTCTTTTTTGCAACATTTTCTACAATTTAAAATATTCAATTTTTTTTTATTTCATCATTTTTATATATCTTCATATTCCTTACTTGCTTCACAAATTCTCTAATCTCGGTAGAAATTTTATTAGTCAATTGCTGCTTTTTTCTACCAGCTATCTTTGTTGCAGTTTTTAAAAGTGTATCAGTCATTTTCCTATTGATTTCATTCAAATCTAAATCATGTTCAAAATCTGTTAGTTCTAATTTAAATTCATTAGAATGTTTCTGAAGATTAGGAATATCAATTGTGAATATTATTTTTTTTAATAATTTTTGTCTCTCTAGTTTTGCATTAACATGTATCTTACATCTTACTAATCGATGATCACTTCCTGTGTTAAATTTATTAAGAACATTATAATCTTGAAGTATGTATTTTCTATTAATTAAAATATAATCCACTTCTGCAGTACCTTCATTAAGATGCTTCCATGTCTATTTAATAATTTTCTCAAAAAAAGAATTCATAATATAATGTTTTTCTTTTTCTGCAAACTCTACAAGTCTATGATCTCTCTCATTTCTGTCATCATAATCCAATTTACTTTCATCTTTCAATTGCTTACCAATTCTATCTTTATTATTTAAAGATCACCTTGACAACAGATTGAGATTGTTAATTGATATTATTATTGTAAGTATTGATCACTTCCATGTATTTACATTATTTATCTATCTAGTCTTGTACATTATTACCTTTATTATCTAAGTAATACATAGTTGAAGCTTGCAATTTGAAAGTTACAATTGACTATTTGCTAGTCTAATGTCACAACAGGTTATATTTATCTGTTCAATGGTGTTTGTTTAAACTTCTTTGAATTAATAATCTCATTCACTTTAGTCAAGTTGCAATTTTTAGCATCTATTTAAATATATTGGACCATAGATGTAAAAAGGAGATTGCCTTGACAATATATTGAGATTGTTGATTGTTATTGATATTAGTATTATTGAACTTTAGATGTAATTAGAGAGGAAAAATAATATTTAAATACAAGTATACTATTAATATCATCTATATTCTTGATTACTTTTTTACAATGCTTTTTTACAACTCACTATTCACAGTTTTGATTACCCCAGCAACCTTCATCAGAACTTCTACTTGTATTTCCAAATCTTAACTAATAAATCTTATGAAATAAAGAATATAGATGATATTAATATTATATGGATTTGGCAATGCATAAGAAAAATAAAGTTATATGCTGTATACTTTATATTATCTGATACTTATGTCGACATACATGCAGAAAAGATAAATCACTTCTAATATACATATTTCATGCTGAACCAGCATTCATCAGTTGGTCCAAATCATCATCTCCCATTTTATATATATATATAAGTATAGAGGATTTGAACTCGGATTTTCAAGCACCTTTCAACTATCCACACTATCTCATACAACTGATACACATGACCACACACATGTAGAAAAGATTAATAATCACCAAATCCTCTATACTTACAATTAAGCTCCCAGGTTTGTGAAGAGTTCCTGGTTTTCAAATATATATATATATATAAATGTGTGTGTGTGTGTGAAAAAATATTTCCTTTGCATACTGGTATCTGAAATAAATAATCAAATACCAAATCACCGCAACGTTAAATAATTTTCAGCTATAACCTCTGTGAAATTAACATTTATACATTTATCTCACAGTCAGAATAACTGAAAATTTTTTAATGTTGGGGTGATTTGATATATGTATGTGTGTAGGAGAGGATGACCTGGACCAACAGATGAGTACTGGTTAGCCCAAAATATATATATTGGAGATCTTTTATCTTTCTTACATATATGGGGTCATGCCTATCAGTTATATAAGATGGAGTGGATAGCTGAAGGGAGCTTGAAGTCTGTGTTCAAATACCCTTTAATGACATTGGTGTGGTGTTTTTATGTATTTACTTTCAAAAACCTATCTAGCCTTGAGCATTATTACTTTTATTATCTTAATAATACATAGTTGGAGAGTCATTTGAAAGTTATAATTGATTATTTGTTAGTCTGCTTTCAGAACAGGTTATATTTACCTGTTTAATGAGTTTATTTAAACTCTTTTGAATTAA
The DNA here is from genome assembly GCA_028023455.1 of Epiperipatus broadwayi. Lineage (NCBI taxonomy): Eukaryota > Metazoa > Onychophora > Udeonychophora > Euonychophora > Peripatidae > Epiperipatus > Epiperipatus broadwayi. Next base: position 47,830 of record JAQFVV010007403.1, on the reverse strand, counting down.
TAATTTTAATCTTTGCAATCAAGTAGCAATCTTTAGTGTCTACATAAACATATTAGACTACATATAAATGTAGACTTCCCCCTTTTTGTTTAAAGAATGTTCTCTTGACAACAGATTGATATTACTGATTATTGATATTAGTATTGCTTAAGTGATGACTGCTTCCATGTATATATATATATATAAAATAAGCATGCCAATAGATCATAACAAGTTTTTCAGAATATCTCTATACTCAGATCAGTTTCTAGCTTTGGATGTCATCAGTATTCCAGCATTAGATTTAAAATACCAGATCAAATAAATCACTTTATCTAATGTTTAACTATTAAGTAGAAAATCTGAAGTTTTCTGACATCCCATCTAACTTAAATAGCCATATGTAACTGAACCAAGTTCAGACACACCATATATTAATAGCTTTAGCAATATAAAATTGCCAAAGTCTTAATTGCAAAAATAATAATGGCAAAGAAATCAAGTCATGTATCACATGACCTAATTTTATAAGCTTGTATTACAAATGTTATATAATGAGCATGAACAATAATATTTAAACAGCATTAAACTGTTGCACATGCGCTTTGGATTTTAAATATAAAATGAATGAATACTAACACTTCAACCACATGATAAAGTCTTTGGAAAAGATAAAATGGCCATCTATCTTTTCGAACCCAAACACTTTTGTATGGGCGAAAGACTTTATCATGTGGTTGAAGTGTTAGTATTCATTCATTTTATATTTAAAATCCAAAGCGCATGTGCAACAGTTTAATGCTGTTTAAATATTATTGTTTATAAAAAACACCACGCTATATAAAATAATTGACTTATTTTATACATTTAATTTCAAATAAGAATGACGTATCATAAATTCTAATAAATTTCACCAGCGTCATTCATTCAAGAATGTAAAAGTAATTTAAAGTGATTATTTAATATCTTCATGCTTTCACTTTCAAACACTTAAGATTCACCCATACAAAAGCGTTTGGGTTCGAAAAGATAGATGGCCATTCTATCTTTTCCAAAGACTTTATCAAGTGGTTGAAGTGTTAATATTCATTCATTTTATATTTAAAATCCAAAGCACATGTGCAACAGTTTAATGCTGGTAAATATTATTGTTTATAAAAAACATTGCGCTATATAAAATAATTGACTTATTTAAAATGAGCATATTTTAAATATAATGTTGGAATATGCTAGCACCTCACTGATAATCTGCAGAGCTAGAAACCAGTCTGAGGATAAAGATATTCTGAAAAGCTTGTTAAGAGGTATTATCATGCTCATTATATAACATTTGTAATACAAGGTTATAAAATTAGGTTAGGTGATATATGATTAGTTGTTTGCTGCTCATCTATCTGTACAAATTGGATCAATGTTGATTTTTTTTATATTACAAATAGGCTTACTATTTTTCTTTAAAGTAAAATTTGTAATCAGTCCATCTATCCAACCCATAGTATATGCTAAATGAATCAGTCTTTAGTTATTCTTAGATAGAGAAGAAAGATTCCAGATTCAACTAGGCTTACTAGATATCTGACTTGTTATTATTACTATTAATGCTAGTTTGTAAAAATAAAAAATGTAACTGTAATATAATGCAGTCTTTTATAGTGGTGGTGGATGGGTCATATTGGTTATCTCTATCTTAAACTTTTTTTATTTTGGAAGATTGATGCGATAATATGTTGGAGCATTTCCATCAACTATCAGTAAATATTGAATGTATAAAAAATGTTAAACTTTATTTAAACTTTTCAAATATAAACAACTTGTTAGTAATAACACTCAAATAGTCAATACAGGTTAGTAAGGACAACATTTCGAGTAGTAATAATCTCCATTTTGCTTCAGCTGTTGCTGGCCTGACTAATAGCACTTGAAAGAAGAATAGAGAATAATATTACTCGAAAAGTTGTGTCATTACTAACCTGTGATTTCTATTTGTGTGTTATTACTAGCAAGTTGTTTGTATTTGAAAAGTTTAAATACAGTTTAAATTTTTTTATACCTTCAAAATTTACTGATAGATGGAAATAGTCCAACATATTATCACATCTAATATACCACCATCACAAATCTTTAGGAAAATGTTGGGTAGAGATATCTTTGTGTTTTATTCATTATTTAAAGTTGTTTACCTGTCAGTTTTATATATTAATTGGTATTTATTCGACTTTATGCAAAATTATTGTTATAATGATAGGATAATAAGGAAATCAACTCATACATCATGTGACTTAACTTAATAAGCTTGTATTTACAGATGTAATATAACGAGCATGCTAATATAGCTCTAAATAAGCTTCTTTATTTTTGATAAATGCCACAAGAGAAAGCATTTAAAAATCTCTATCTAGAATTATCCCTATCCCCAAACTAGTTTCAAGCTGATGGCTCTCATCAGTGAGACACTAAGACGTTCAGACCTTAGATCTCATTGATGAGTTCCATCAGCTCAAAACTTGTTTGGAGATAGAGATAATTCTCTTGTGCAATTTATTTTAAAAAATCTTGTTTACATCTATTAGCATGCTCATTATATTTATATTTAATGATAGGATCTACACATATTCTATTCAGTATGTGCTTGGAAAAAATTTTACATTCCATTTTACTGGTTTGTGTTGCATTCAAAAAGATTTTACAATGATATCAGTTTTCTTTTGTGCACTTTTCCAAGAAATTTTTTTTTATTTTACTACTGTTTCAACTAAATTTGTAGCCTTCATCAGAGATTATTAAATATTTTACAAATGTAATAAATAACATCCACACCATCACATGTTCTTTTGAAAGCATACAAATGAAGGTAAATAAAAGATATGTTTTATAATATACTTTACAGCTTTGCACCCTTTCAAAACATATCATAGTTTTGTAATTTATCTTTGTAAGATTGCTGTTGTTACTATTTGAAGTATAGAACAGGTATGTGTGCTTTAGAATAGATTTTTATAAATATTTGGTGAAATCGTAATAGTTTGAGATTTAGTATTTTTAAAAACAGAAAATAAAACTTCCATTTATTGATGTAAAATTTGTAAACTATGAAAAGGCAGTTGACATTATAAGTTCAGTTGCATTTTCTTTTCCCATATGTCATAGCATTGGCCGAAAGGTGAACCCACAACAACCATCTGCAACCAACAGTTTGTTTGCAAGGCTGCTACACTGAACTCTCAACTAACATTGCTTGACAAACTTCTAATCTTTTTTTCATGATAATTCATATTCATTGAAAATTGTTGGGTGTTTCCCTCAGAAAAAGTATGGTAGTTCCACTACTTTAGTCCATTATTTTGCCATTATCATTACTTGTATTAGCATAGGATTTTTTGCCATACTTCTTTTATTGATGTTTTAATTGAAACAAAATTTGAAGAGAATACTATCTTACAGACAATCTGCAAATATGAAGTCTTTACTCTGTTTTTCTCAAAGGAAAGATTTATTTTATGGGCATTCCTTTCTTATTGACCATGTTTTATATGAAACTCATCATGTAAGATCTTCACCTATCAAAATTAATATGGTATTAGAATTTTTTCAAATATTTTATTAATTATAAAACAAATATCAGATTTTAAAACAGAATTTGATAAATTTATCACAAACTCACATTTGTTCATTCAAATTAAAATAAATTTTTTTTATTCATTTCTGAGTATTCATACCGCCATTGTTGTTAACATTTACTTTCTTTGCTTTTATTTACAAATCAGTTTTTAAATATTTATAAAATTTAAATATAAATTTTTAAAATATTATTTGACAAAATTAAATTGAAAAGAAATCAAGTCCAATTTATTGAATTTTAGTATAAAATAAAGATTTATACAGAAGGTAAAGGTTGACCAGTTTCAAAAACTTCCACCAGGTGTAACAATAGAAAATATCAATTCAAAAGAATTAAAGATTCAGAAATTTATGGTTTAGATTAAAGATATTGCCAAATTATGAAAAGTATTTAAAATCAAAATACAACAGAAGGGGTTCAACTACAAGGTGATATTAAGATTAATTTTGATAATGGTGTACTATGGGGGAGAGAATCATCCAACCTCTTCAAAATTTTCATAGCAATTTTATATAAATTGCTTTGTGGATTAAAACAAGAATAAAAATAAATAGACCGGTTAAATCATCTGGATTTGTAAATAATATTGTTTTAGAGCAGTGGTTCTCAACCTGTGGGTCATGACCCCTTTGAGGGTCGAACAACCTTTTCACAGGGATCGCCTAAGACCATTGGAAAACACATTTTCATTTTGTATCAGTAGCAAAATTAAAGGTTGGGGGTCACCACAACATAAGGAACTGTATTAAAGGGTCACTTTATGCAGAAGGTTGAGAGTCACTGGTTTAGATCTTTGAGAAATGTTGCAAGAGTTGTCAGATAAAAACAAGAAAGTAGATCTAAAAATAAACAAAAATACGTTCAAGTCTTTTTAAAAAAAGAATTTAAAATGAAGATTAATAGGAATAAATTTAAATATATTGATAATAATAAAAATATTGATCAAATCACTAATACAAATGAAAACATAATGAATGAAATTAATTTGCTATTAAAAAAATTTATGTATACACTTGAAAAGAAGTTGTAATAAATGTGATGCAGCAGTATTTGTTCATAAATCTGAGATTTGGACTCTTAATAAAATAGAAATATAAATATTTCAAAAATATATTCAAATATCAAATCATCTTTAATATTAGAAAATTCAGCTATGTGCACTATGAATAAATATTTAAATAATCATTTCAGTATAATGTTATGCACTGGAATTATTTTCATATATATCTGTGTTTGGTGTTTCACTTATTAAAACGACTAATGTTCAGTCCATCTTTGTGCAAGTATAGTAAACATGTTTGTTTAGGAGCAGTTTAAGAATCACTGCTTATGTAATTTCAAGCTCACAGTTTAAATTAGTCCGTGTTTCAATATTTAAGACCTAATAGTGCACAGTTTCAAAGAGGTATTCTTTTGGACTGGCTATTCTGAAATATGGACTTATATATTTATTTACAGAGTGTACTGAATTTTTAAGTATTAGAGGTGATTTGATATTTGGATATGTATTTCAATATAACATACATCTGTGTACTGATATGTGTTTTATGTAAATTCATTGAGGTTTCTGTAAATCACAATATGATAGCTAATTGTATATTAATCAAAATCATAATGCCGAATTTATATTTATGGCATACTCAGCAGACCTTAATTTCATTTTAATTATTAATAAATTGATATTTCATTGTTAAAATTATTCCTGTGATCATATTCAATCCTAAATGGTTTTGTAATATTATATGTTGTATTATCTCTTGCTCACAATGCCAATATTATATGTTGTATTATCTCTCGCTCACAATGCCAATTATAGAGCTTTTGTTTTCTGAGCTAGATTCATGCATAATGGTGTTATATAAAAGGGGTCTATATTTAGTGTTTATGGGCATCCAGCTGATGATGATCTTGGATTGATGCAATGGGGATATCCTTTAATGTCAATGCACTACATGTTATTTAGTTTAGTATTTCTGAGAAAGTAAGTTTATAGTTGGCCAGTACAGTAATGGTGCTAAGAAGCCAGAGCATTGATGATGATCAGCATGTATTAATATCCAAGCATTATTGTTATATATTTTGATAGATTAGACTTAAGTTTGTGCATCTAAATTATGATTTAAATACTCTGCTGCAAACTGGAAAGGACTAAATAATTAGCCTGGTCTATAGTAGACTCATTTCAAACCCAATCACAAGATTGACTATTGATTTTATTGTTGATATTTATTTTGTATTTTTGATCATTCATGATGATGAATGATTATTTCATGTCTGTAATGTTGGTGAGCTTACTTATACTTAACATAATTAGCTGTGTTCATCTCTCACACTCATTCATTGTTATTTAATATTTAAATTTTTTAGTAACTGGAGTTGAATGATGATGAGTCCCATCACTCCAGGTTCATCCCTTAATTTTCTGTACCATTACAATATATATATATGAACTAGTAGCATTATGTAAAATCACATAAACAAGTTTGCTTAAGTTCAAAATCATTGCGGGTATTTTTTAAAATTTAAACCATTAACTTGATAATAAAACAAATGTTGAAGATTTTTCCTGATGAATAACAGCGTTGGTTTAGTTTGAACCCTAAGTTCTTATTGGTAAAGGCAAAAATCAGATACAGGTTTGGAAATTAAATAGCTGATTACTAAAGTTTACTGATGTCAGCTGAAGGAAACAGGTGGAATTTCTTGGATAGCCAAAATTAAAAAGAATATTGACAATTGATGAGCAAATAATTAAACATTTTGCCCTCTCTGGTGAAAACATTCCCTGAATATTGCAGTTTAACACATGAAAAAAAAGATTTTAATTCTTTTATAATATTCTATCATTTTTAGACTTACTTTTGATTAATTTGATAGAGTTAACTTTGACATTAAAAAAATTTTAAATTCATTTATAACTTGCTTTCAAATACCCATTTACTAACCGATATAGTTATCTAGATTAATATTTATTTTAAAAAAGTATAAATAAATTTATAATTTGTAAAACTTTTACTAACCAATGCTTTGTAGTTAACTAGACTGCATAATTTTTATCAAAAAAATTTAAAGACATTTATAACATCGTTTTAAAATACCCATTTACTAACCACTGATTGATAGTTAACTAGATTGCATAATATTTATTAAAAAAAGTTTAAACAAATTTATAGCTTCACATGATCACGATTTCATATGCTTATATTCTGTTAATAAGACTACCAAACTATCCATACAATATAGTCATCAAGTGGAAATCTTTGTAATCAATGGATGCAGAAAATTGTGCATAAAATCTTTATCTAGATGCTCTCAATCCAAGGCTCCTCACTAAAGAAAGTCACAAACTAGAAAGTAGTCTGGGGATGTTGGATGAGTAGTCACTAGGTAGAGATTTTGTGCACAACTTCCTCCATCCGTTGATTATAAAGGCTTGCACTTGGTGGCACTACTGTAGGTAGGGAAGTAGGAAGACATGCATTGAATGCAGATGTATGGATAGCAAGGGAGGTAATTCAAGGAGAAATGGGATGGTTAAATTTTCATATGAGAGATTGCAAAAGTAAAATGAAAATGTTTGGGAGATTACGATTATGGATAATAAAAGAATAAACAAAATAGTATTTGATTGGGTTATGAGTAAAGGGCAGGTAACAAGATGGGTGAGAAAGGTAATGCGGTATGCAAAAGATTTGGATAAAGAATTTATATCAATATATTTGTACAAAAGATGGGATGATTGTGTTAAGAGGATTGTTGAGTGTTGTAGTAGTAAGGAATGGGATAAAAGAATATAGTTATTAATAAAGAATAGGGAGTTAGAGAAATAGTATGGAGAGTAAAAAGAGTTTATATATTAATTCACACCTAATATTCTGTTTATATATATATATATATATATATATATATATATAAACAGAATATTAGGTGTGAATTAATATATAATAGTAAGGAAAGTAAACAGAGCAAAACTCTACATACAGTATTGTCACCTGTGCTAAACAGAGTAATCAATGGATGCCAGAAGGCTTGTGCATAAAATCCCTATCTAATGCCTACTCATCCAATATCCCCAGACTAGTTTCTGGCTTGTGGCCTTCGTCAGTGAGGAGCTTTGGATCTGAGATAAGTAGAGATAAAAGGTGATTTCTAGAGGGTTGCATTAGATCCTAAGATCTAGATGCAGTGCTCTCAGATCTAAAGCTCCTCACTGACGAAGGCCACAAGCCAGAAACTAGTCTGGGGATATTGGATGAGTAGGCATTAGATAGGGATTTTATGCACAAGCCTTCTGGCATCCATTGATTACTCTGTTTAGCACAGGTGGCAATACTGTATGGAGAGTTTTGCTCTGTTTATCAACAATTAATGTGCTAGTATAGGAAATGTGATCATGTGATGCTTAATGGTTTAACACCAATCCTGCCTAATAGGGTAGTGGTGGCTATGGTTGTAAAAGAGCTAAAGACACCAAAATGAATGGGTGCTGAACTGAGTTCAGACCCATATGACTATATAAGCTATTGAGCTTAGATTGAAAATATTTTTTGTTTTCCAATTTCATTCTCATAGTTTTGTAGTTAAGTAGAGATAAAAGGTGGTTGCTAGAGGGTTGCATTAGATCCTAAGATCTAGATGCAGTGCTCTCAGATCCAAAGCTCCTCACTGACGAAGGCCACAAGCCAGAAATTAGTCTGGGGATATTGAATGAGTAGGCATTAGATAGGGATTTTATGCACAAGCCTTCTGGAATCCATTGATTACTCTGTTTAGAACAGGTGGCAATACTGTATGGAGAGTTTTGCTCTGTTTATCAACAATTAACGTGCTAGTATAGGAAATGTGATCATGTTATAGAAAGGAAAGTAGTTTATTATTTCAGGCTCGAACAGGATCTTTAGCTACAAGAGAATATACATGTAAATGGAAAAAATGGGTGATTTATTTTGTAAATTATGTAAGGAAGGAATAGAAAATATTAGGCATTTCTTAATTGAATGTAAATGCTTGAAAACAGGAAGGGTACATATAATGAAGTTATGGAAGAATAAATATGAAAAAAGTGATTATACAGAAAATGAATTATTGGTTTTTTTGCTGGGTTTGGGAACAGATAAGGGGGATTTAGATATAAAGGCTATAGAGTTGACAAAAATATGTTGGGGAAATGGGATGGAGCAGAATATGGGAAAATTTAGAGCGGGGAATGGAAAATAAAGTGGCTAACATGTTTATCTGGGCATAATTGCCGAGATATTCTTGACTTTGTTTAAGGAGAAGCCACAATATATCACATTACTTTTAGCAAATTTATAGCTTGTTTTAGATTGCATAGTGTTTTCATTTTTTCTCATATTCTTGTTTAATTTTTTATATTTTTATGATGAGGCTCCAAAAAATGTATTAAATTGTTAGTTGAATACAAGTGCAAGACCTTGTTTTGGTCACCTAAATTCAAAATGAATGTTAGAGAAATGCATTTGTTTTGGGTTCAAACTAAGGTGTACACTTCCCACATTGTTAGCATTATTTTACAATTGGGATTTGCAATTTCCTATATCTACATAATTGTGTATTGGGTACTGTATCTCTGGCTAATGATGTCTTACAGTAGTGATGGTTAACTATGAATAACCAGTTAACAGCACCCAGTCAAGACTATCTACTGTTGACCTGAAGGATTAGATATTGGTTTATCAGCAACCAAATGGTATTTCTAATTCTGTTTTGTCTCTCTCATTTATTATTGATCTTCAATCACAGAAATTAAAATAAGACTAGTCACATGAGCTTCTTATCAACAGTGACTTTCCCATGCTAACAGAAAGTTATGTGTTTGTGCAACAATATTTTCACAAGAACGACCTTGAGCTTTAAGACTCTGTTGGCAGGAACAAATTTAGTATTGATGCAGTGCAATAACTAATGAGTTGGATTGATACTGAACTTGCAACAGGGATTCTAGTTCACAAAGATTGTTCATTTAAAAAGGCTTGCTTAAGGAAATGCTCTATCTACAATAGAAATGGAAAGGATCTAGAAATATTATATACATTTGTCTATCTCACACACTCTGTATAGATTATTTTTTGGAAGATTATTTATTAAAGAAAAAAATAATTTTAATAATAATAATGATAAAGGAGAATCAATATAGTAATAAAGTTGTTTTGAAATTGCTTGTCTGTCACAGACTCGCTAGGCTGTCATAAATGAAGAATTAATCATTAAAGTAATATGAATAATTGCAATATCAAATTTTGCTGTATTTAAAGTTAAGATCTGTCAAGATTGAAAATTGATGTAACAGTTATTAATTCTTAATCAGCCTTCAACACGCACTGTTTAATCATGTTTCTAATTCACCAATGTTATAGTGAGTATATGGAACAATATCAAATCCAAACACAAGATAGAGATTTTTAAAAGATAAAATGGCTCTCTTATCTTTGTACCTAAATCCAATTATATAGGCCAATCAAAAGCATTTCAAAATGAGAGCATGGTGATTTAATTTACGAAACTTTTACATCCATTGTATTAGTAATTTATAGTTAAACCAGCAAAATTTTCAAATTTATTGCTGGTAAATGTTAGATGATGTTAGAATCACTCTTGCATTTGGGTTCAAGATTGTCCTGTATACTCACAATAACATCAGTGAGTTAATAACATGATTAAACAGCTCATGTTTATAGGCGATTACCTTCTAATTAAAAATTACAAACGAAAACTGTGCTCATAAAATGTTATCAAATTGATTGAAGATCATCCAGAGGAATAGTTTAATAAAACAGGTAGATTGAGTACAAATTTTTGGAAGGGTAAGTCAACCAACAAGGGCAAACTTCAGTGAGGATTTGGTGTAAGAACTATTTAGCATCTTCTGTAGGAATTTTTAGACAAACCAATAATGGAAGGCTTAGTTTGGGTAATGGTACTTATTTTGTTCAATATTAGATTCAAATAATTTGGAAAAATAAACTTTTATTTTTCACTAGTTGCATGATTACAGCAATGCCATTAATGGGTTAATTTTTCATCTTAAGAGACTTTAATGTGTACAAACAGTAAACGTTGCCCCAAAATAATTTGGACATAATGGTAGATGGTATGGTGTTATTGAATTTTTGCATGTATATGGATTAACTGTTACGTGCACTTTTTTAGACAGAAAAATTACTGAAATTAAACATGGAAGCATCCACACTCAAATCAATAGCATCTAATAGTTACAAGCCAAAATACAATAAGAGCTCTTATTAATAACATTATTTTCAAACTACGGAGCTCTACCCACGATGCCTTGGGTACCTTTTCCTATTCCAAAGAAAATATTTAAGTAAAATGCTGATTATGGATTTATTTTCATTTTTTGTTGTTTATTTAACATATATTTAACAAGTACAGATTACATTTTATTCTTTATTAATCGGGCCAGGGAAAATTTACTGTTAAATAAATAATTAATGTTTTTTTTTATTATAGATGCATAAGAAGTGGTGGTCATGTGATGTTTATTACAGATGCTGTGTTTCTGTTTAAAAGTTTTATTTTATCTGCATTTAATTCTGAAATCATATATATTAGAATCTTATAAAACAGTTGCTTTGCCACAAGTATTTGTTAATAATTGTATTTTTATATTGGACTATTACCATCATCTAATATGTGTGTTGGTAATAGTCCATCATCTAATATGTGTGCTGAACGTCTTTAGAAAAGTTTAATTTTATCTAAATATTCCAAATACATTAAACTGTTAGTAATATCACAGCAAACAGGTTAGTATATGCACCAACTGTTAGTAATATCACAGCAAACAGGTTAGTATATGCACCAACTGTTAGTAATATCACAGCAAACAAGATGTATATGCACGTTTTGAGAGGTATTTTTCTCCCCTCTTCTTCAGGTGTTGTGGCCTGACCAGTAACAGTACTAGCATGGGATTCGAACCTGATTCCTCAGATTCTCGATTATTGAATTTTAAGGTAACGCTCTAACCGACTGAGCCATATTGCCAAAGGCAACAGTACGTGGTAATTTCATATACTTATCTATGAGGTTCCTCCTGGAATATTTAAATAAAATTAAACTTTTCTAAAGACATCCAACACACATATTAGATTATGGAAATAGTCCAATATAAAAATACAGCTAGAACACCATCATCACAAACCTTCAGAAAAACATTCGTTGTTAATGTTTTGTTTATCTATGAGAATAAATTCAAGTTCTATCCCCTCCCCCGCATTAAATAAGCATTTTATTCTTTAACATATATTTAATTGGCCAGAACAAGTTTATTGTTAAATAAATAATTACTAATACTTTTTCAGAATAGTGTATTTTTGCTGCATATTCTTTTCTGCTGGATTTTTAATATTTTTGTTCTTTTTTTATTATAAGGGTGGCCATTTTAGTTATTTATTAATAATTTACATCTGGGATTTTTAACAAACTATATCATTTGATACTATTTCTCTTATCATTTTATTTTATAACAGTAAAAAAATCATATAGAATAGCTGTGTAAGTATATACAAATATAAGTAAAATGTCTGTTAAATAAAAAACTATTGTAATAACAATAAAAAATAATAAATATAATGGTAATTAACTATTATATAGTCTTTTCAATTCACAGAAGTACTTTCGGTTAATTCCTTAACCCTCCTCAACTGCCATTAAATTCAAAAACATAATGGAAGTAAATGTCATCAACTCAAATCCCATGAATCATGAATTTCAACATTAGCAGCTTGTCTATTAACTCTATTCATTTTATTTCTATTTATTAAAATTCTCTCCTTAATTTTTGTTTTATTATGATTTCTCTTTTCATGAAGAATCTTAACACTTTTAATATCAAATTTAAATTTATATATATATGTAATAATAATATAAATCGATGTCTGTATTTCTTCAAAGTAATATACATAATCTTACAATTAAATATTAGTAAATACAGTAATCAAAAATTTTGAAAAGGACAAAAAACATAATCGTCACTAAGGAGCACTTTCGACTATCCTTGTAGCCTTTGTCAACTAGTTCTTTGAAAGGTTAACCTTCCCATAATTTCATGATCTTAACATTAGCTGTCTGACTATTATTTATTTATTTCCCTTTTATTGTTATTTGTTTCAGTTTGCAAAATTTTTACATTATTATAATTGAAATTAAAACCATATATACATGATTTATGGTCGTAAAAAACAGAAGCTGTTACGTTATTATCTTTGCAATTTTGATTTGTATTTTGGACTCTTTTTAATATTAACATCTTCTGCATTAATAAATTACTTTAAAAATAAAACCTAATTTACAAATAAAAATTGATAATTTATAAATGGATATGTAGGTGTGGTAGCGTATATATAGGGGAATCAAAATGTACATTACAAATCAAAATTGCAAAGTTAATAATAATGCATCAGCTTCCATTTTCTACGACCATAATAAATCATGTATATATAGTTTTATTTTCAATTATAATAATGTAAAAATTTTGCAAACTGAAAGAAATAACAATAAAAGGAAAATAAAGGAAGCTATGCTAATATATAAATACAGGCAAGATTTAATTAATAGTCAGGCAGCTAACATTAAGATGACAGAATTATGGGAAAGTTAACCTTTTGAAGAACTAGTTGACAAAAACTACAAGGATAGTCGAAAGCGCTCCTAAGTGACGATTATGTTTTTTGTCCTTTTCAAAATTTTTGATTACTGTATTTATTAATATTTAATTATAAGATTCCATATATATATATATAAATCTTTTTTTAGCACCTGATTTTGTGCCAAAATAAATAATTATTAATACTTTTTCAGAATACTGTATTTTTTTTTACCACAGGTGCTCTTTTTTGACAGATTTTTAATAAGTTTGTTTTTTTCTATAATGGTGACCATATTAGTTGCTTATTAACAATTTAAATTTGGGATTTTTAGCAAATTATATCATTTGGTACTACTTTTATTTCTCTTATCATTTTTTATTACAATAAATAATAAAAAATCACATAGAATCATTATATAAACATATATATATTAATAATAATAATTATACATAAAAAGCCTTTGTCAGTACTTGATTTTGTGCAGAAAAGTTATGTACAATTGTATGTATATATATATATAGCTGTACTATATGATTTTTATTATACTTATATAAGAGAACAGCATAATAGACCTCATTAATTTTCATTTTATATATATAAAATATAGTTGCAAAATATCTGAACATGTCATTTGTAATTTTAAATTTCAGGTGAAGCATGTATCTTTTATTTAACTACCCAGCGACTCAGCCTCTTATTGAAATCTCTCATATTTTTGACGGTGATAAGTATGTGCAAATACCATCCTATTATAATATTTTTCATTCATGGAAAATTATTATTGCCATGATTGTGACTATTTAATCGTCACTAAGCATATGAATTTTTGTTAAATACAATCTTTTCTTATGAAACACAGAAAACAGGTTTACATTGAATTACAAATCAATGTATTATTTATTCCCTACGTTTTAAAACCATGTTTGATTATACTGCCCCTAAATTATGCAGGATCGTTATATCCTAGTACGGGATGAGCTGATTCTCTGCCATATCTTCCTGATAAAAACAATCAATCGTAGGACTTCTTTAGATTGTCTTTGAGATGAACTTTATTATGTAAATGGGATCTATCTCTCCCATGGATACCATGATTAAGTTCACTATAAAACACTATTTTAGGAAATATGTATCATCGTTTCATATGCCTAATCAAATGAAGATGTGATTTTACAATAATGGATTCTATAGTATCTTACTCAGCAAGTTGAAGAACATACTATGATCTTCTTTAGATTGTCTTGGAGATAAACTTTACTATGTAAATGGGGTATATCTCTCCCATGGATACAATACTCAAGTTTACCATAAAATACCATTTTAGGAAATATGTATCATTAATTCGCTTATATGCCAAATTGAATGAAGATGTGATTTTACTGTAATGCATTTTATAATATCTTACTCAGCAAGTTGAAGAACATATGAACTTTTAAAACTTTGTGAAGTACTTTCAAATGAAACTTTTCTATTGATGTTACACTAACATGGTATCCAAGTCTTATTTCCAATAGCAATTCAATACCCAGCTAATTTAGTTGCAGCACTTATTTTACTGTGATGAAATACATTATCTTTTAACTTGGTTAAAACAAGCAACAACACGTTGGATTCTGTGATGTAACTTCAATATCCAAGTCCAACTTTTTATTTAAAAAAATACCACAATATCTTACATTCTCAAGTTGGTAACCATTCGAACCAAAAACTGAAGATTTTTCCCCTCTACAGGCCAATAAAGAATGTTGTTTTTTTGTATATTAATTACTAATTAATTAATAAATTCAAAACATTAAATAAATGGTTTAGACCATCTTTTGAAACAATAGCAACTCTCTCCATACAGTAGCGCCACCCAGTGCAAACCATAGTAATCAATGAATGCCAAAAGATTTGTGCATTAAAATTCCTACCTAGTGCCTACTCGTCCAATATCCCAGGCTAGTTTCTAGCTTGTGATCTTCATTGGTGAGGAGTCCTGGATTTAATGCAACCCTCCAGAAACCACCTTTTAGTTTTGTAATCAACTATAAAACTACGAGTCCAAAATGAAAATATAATAAAGTTTTCAACGTAAGCCCTTTCACTTGTATAGTCATACAGATCTGAACCCATTTCAGTATCTATATATTTTGGCATCTTGGTTTTTATTAAATAACTACAGTCACCATCATCCTTTGGGCATGTTTGGTATTAAACCACAAAACATCACATGATCACAATCTTTATACTTAATGGTGATCATATGATGTTTAGTGATCATCTTTTGAACTGGTAAAAATAATATAATCATTTGCATATTCTAAATCCAAAAAGATGAAGTTCTTGTTTTTATTTGATTCAAATTAACAATTCCACCATCAAATCTTTATTGCAGTTTGACCGCATTCATCAAGCTGTTTATAAACGGTTCCAAAGATAACAGTCTTAAAAACCACAAATTATATTAGAGCAAGTATGTATCCTGGTTTAACACTAGTTTTCATTATAAATATTTCACTTCTCTCAATCCACTATGTAGAAACTGTACAATTTGAATAAACGTTGAATGCTGTACATCTATTCTATTTATTGAGTCAAATGCTTTGACCAAATCAATAAAAGCAATATATAAATCACTCTTTTGTACCCAACATTTTTCTTACATTTATCTGACAACAAAAGCAATGTATACAATGCTTCTTAATTTAAAAAAAATAACATTCTCTGGTAACTATTCATCTATGACTGGAAGCCATTTATTCTATGAAATCTTTGAATGAACCTTTACTGTAATGGATAATAATGATATTCTATGGTATATACTGAAATTTTGTCTTTTCTTACCACTTATACAATTGGAACAATAGAAGCATCCTTAAGATCAGGCAGCATACCTTTATGGGTCCACATATTCCTAAAATCTTCAATATTTTTGAAGTAAATATATCACCACTATATTTTAAAACTTCTCTAGATATTTCATCAGGGGACCTGAAGTCTTTACATTCTTAAGATTACAAAGAATTGCTTTGACTTCACTAAGCTGAATGTCTTTGTCCAAATCTAAATGAGCAAATGATTGGATACATCATCAAAACTCATCATCTCAATTATTGTATCATTTTAAAAATGATTAAAATATACTATCCTTTAAAAATATCATTGCCACTATGTAATAAAATGCCATTTCTGGATTTAATGGAATTGCGATAACATTTCTCAGGACCATATATTGCTTTCAATGCATCAAAAAAATTTGCTTTCAATGCATCAAAAAAATAGAAGATCTAAAATGATCACGACCAGTGAATATCTATAAATTTTTTTCAATTTTAATCCATCATATTTTTTACGACTAATGGTTAGTCATTGAACTTGTCTATAATCCATGTTCAATTTGTTATTCCATGTTTCCTTTTAATCAAATCACCAATAAAATAATTATTAAAAACCATTCATGATTTTTCGTTTAAGTGACCCAAGAATAGATTTATTTGCATCCATAATACAATTTTTAAGAGAATTTCATGCCTCAATAACATACCAATTCCAGAAGTCCAAATTAGCAATGGAATAAAATATTAATCAAATTGATTTATCACATGGGAGTTCGTAAAAATTTTTAGTGCTGGATATGCCAGAACAGGAATTGATCTAAAGATCTTACGATCATCGGAACACTATTATTGTATCAAACCATACAAGACATCAAATGATTTTGCACAAAATGATCACCATTTCTTATGCTTGCTCATAACTTTTAGTAAAACAGGAAAAACTCTCCATATAGTAGTGTCACCCAATGCAAGCTTTCTGGCATCCATTGATTACTTTGGCTTGCCCTGAATGGCACTACTGTAAAAAGAGTTTTGCCTGTTTTAATAAACTTACAATAAGTTTGTTTATCATCTGGAATTAATCCAAGGGCCTTAACTCTATTCTGACACTCTCTATCACTATACCATCACGGAGGACAAATTTAGTATTTGGTAGCTATTGAAATTTAGTAAAAGTAATAGATACTTCTAAAGAAAGAACATTAATTTACTTGTAAATATGATTAAGATCTATTTTTAATGCGACTATCAATTTAACCTTGGAGCATATTAACCCATGATCTGAACAATAATCAGTGCTTATAAATATTCATATATTGAATTCTGATTTCTAATTACCATGCTATCTATTGATGCCATTGTTTTGACCATAAATAGAGAGGCAAAACTCTCCATACAATAGTGCCACCAAGTGCAAGCTTTAGTAATCAATGGATGCAAGAAGGTTTGTGCACAAAATCCCTATATGGTGCCTACTCATCTAACATTATCAGACTAGTTTCTAACTTGTGACATTCATCAGTGAAGATCCTTGGATCTGAGAGCACAGCACCTAGATATTAGGATCTAATGCAACCCTCCAGCAACCACCTTTTATTTTATCAGCTAACTATAAAGCTTTGAGTCCAAAATGAAAACACAATAATGTTTTCAATTCAAGCTCATTAACCTGTATACTCATATAAATCTGAATTAGTTTAGCATCCATACTTTTTGGTATCTTTGGTTCTTTAATAACAATAGTCACCATAATCCTACTGGGAAGAATTGGTATTAAACCACTAAACATCACATGATTACCATTCTTTATGCTTACACAAACTGTTTATACAAAGACAAAATTCCATACAGTAGTGCCACTCAATGCAAGTCAGAGTAATCAATGGATGCAGTGAGTGGTGCTACTGTATGGAGAGTTTTGTCTCTGTGTAAACAGCTTGTGTAAGCATAAAGATTGGAGATCATGTGATGTTTAGTGGTTTAAGCATAAATACATACATGTTTGTTTATAGTGATTTGTATGTCTAAATAAAGTGTTTGTGATAATCAATTCTTGTGCTGTATAAAAATTTACTAACCGCAGTTCATTTGAATTTACAGCACTGATATTATTTCAAACAATTTTTAGCCAAAGTCTACTATTCGTAACAAGACATGTATTAAAGTCTCCATGAAGAAAAAAATTGCTTTAGTAGTCTTGCTATAATAATGAGATCTAGCACAGCTGCCTTACAAGCAGTTGTTGCGGGTTCACTTCCTGGCCGATGCTTTTCACACTTAGGAAAAAAATATATATTGTAACTAGCAAGGAATATTTTCTTTCTCTGAATCTAATGTTGGAGTATATGTGCTAATGAAATGAGCATGATATCATCGTAGAAGTCAAATTTTAATACGATTAGTCATTTATTAATATATGGAGTGATTCCAAAAATAAAGACACTAAACTAGATGAATGAATTCAGCAACATGCATTTTATTAACTCATCCGCCCTTCAAAAAAAAAAACCATTGTAACCATAACCATATGCCTGTTATATTAAACTTTTTCTGGAAGATAGAGTTTCATATAATATTAATAACATCTATGTTTTTTATTACCTTTTACAATGTAAAATTATAAGTTCATGTATATTTGTATTATATTTGTTATAGTTCTGAAGAAGATTGTTGGGGTAACCGAAACTGTCAATAGTGGGTTGTAAAAAAGCATTGTAAAAAGTAATACAGAACATAGATGAGGTTAATATTAAATGGATTTGGCAATGCAATAAGAAAGATGAAGATAAGTTTCACTAAAAGCTCTATTAATATTAAATCTTGAATAGCTCCTTAGTCACCAGTAGTGTTCTGTGGTTCAAGTCTTGAAGAGTTTGTGTCAAGTAAAGTTCGCACACTCAGTGTGCCATTATTTAAAAAAAAAAAAAATTACTTACTATCACTGGTTCCTAATTTTCCACTACTACTGATTACATAGGGGGTTTGAACTCAGACTTTCACATGATCCTCAATTATCCATGCTATCTCATTCATACTGCTGACACACTTGGTCACACAATGTGGAAAAGATAAATAATCACCAATATACATGTTTTGTGCTAAACCCGCTCTCATCAGTTGGTCCAGATTATCATCTCCATGCATATATACAATCAATGCTCAGCTTATATTAAGATAGCCAATCTTCATACTTTAATATGTGTGGAGATGATAATCTGGACCAACTGAGGAGTGTTGGTTTAGTACGAAATACGTATATTGGTGATTATTTATCTTTTCGACATGTGTGTGATTAAGTGTCAGGAGTATGAGATAGCATGGATAGTTGAGGATCATGTGAAAGTCTGAGTTTAAACCCATATATAATACATATTGGAGTGTAGGTATGAAAAAGCCTGTACTGTAGTATAAATTCATGTATTATACTACTGATTATATTATTTCTACCATACCACTTTAATGAGTAATCCACTAGGCAAAACAACCTAACCTCATAGTATTCCTTGTCATAATAAACCAATAATATTTATCTCTTTAATCACTGAATTCAAATCATTAAAGGAAGACTATTTTGCAAATTGGATGAATTCGTAACAGATTTTATGTTTTCATTATTAAATTTCCAATGTTTTGAGCAGATGGAATGTTTTAAATATATATATAATTTTAAACCTTTAAACATCACATGATCACTATCTCCCATGCTTGCTCATAAATGTTGTTAAAATAGGCAAAACTCTCTCCATACAGTAGTGCCACTCAAAGCAAGACAAAGTAATCAATGGATGCCAGACGGCCTGTGCATAAAATCCCTATCTAGACGAAGGCCACAAAGCAGAAACTAGTTTAGGGATATTGGATGAGTAAGCACTAGATAGAGATTTTATGCACAAGCCTTCTGGCATCCATTGATTACTGTCTTGCTTTGAGTGGCACTACTGTATGGAGTTTTGCCTATTACATATAATTTTACTATGGATATGTATTAAAACCCTTAAGATGACATATATACAATGTAGAAAATTGTTAGAAATAAAAATTAAAAATCCAAAAAACAGAATTCAGTGTTTTTTGATAACAGAAAGGTTTACATAGGAAATAATGCATTACATTTATACTATTGAAATAGAAGGAAACTTAATATTTTACAGCAAGTGTGAGAGTTTATTAAATATGTATATAAACTAGCATGATGTTTTTATTTATGTACATTTTATACATATTTAAATATGTTAATGAAGTACATTGCTGATTTAAAAATAGGGAATTTGACAAATAATTAATACAGTGTGGTTAGTTTAAAAATAGGAAATTTGATAAGACTGAAAACTGAATTACTCCGAATAAAGCGTTATAATGTATTTTCAAAAAAGTTGCTGTTCTAAAAATGACAGAAACAAATTTATTTAAAGGGCAATGCTAGGATCTAAAGTGATTAAAACTTATAACGATTCAAGACAAGATAATAAATATTGCAGTACAACTTTCTTTTTGAGGAAGAAATGGGCCTCAAGCTATTTAACTGATATGCAAATACGGCCCAGATAAATAATTATATTTGGTAAACTATAACAAACAATATTCTTAAATCACTTGGAAAAATTCTAAAAGGGCAGTACTAATTAGTAATAAATTTAATTCCTATTGGAAATAAATAGCACAAGTATTTATACAATAGTTTCTCAAGAATATTTAAACTTTACCGCAAATCAAATTATCAGAAAATCTCGATCAAAACGAGAAAAAAATACAACATGGCAACCGCCGTGCACTTTGATCCGAGCACAAAGTCGATCATTAAAGTTTTATTAGAACTGCGTTATTGGAATTTGTCAACTAGTTATTAAAATCCGTAGTTGAAATATTAAAATGCTACTGGATACATTTTCTTTAAGTAAATAAAATGCTTCGGTTTAGGAAAAAGACGGGTAATTTTTAATTATCTTTTCTATTAAGCCTCTATGTTTTTAAAAACGTTATTTCCGAATATTTGTAATTGTATGTTCTTAAAATTATTTAATAATAATATAATTTTATAGTGTAATAATAGAATATTTCCGGGATAGTTTCATATAATATTTTTTTAATTAAAATGTTCTCAATAGAAAAAAAACTATGGCGCAGTTTTGTTTTGATGGATTACTTCGTAATGGAATTTTCATTCTAACGTTTAATTTCGCTATTTGTTTACGAAATATTATTTATTGTTTGTGATATTTATTAATATATCATTTCATGGTAATAAATTTTTCTCATATATAGATATTACTAGTAAACAAATTTCATTGATGGATTAATTGAATCAAACAATTTTTTTAAAATATATTTAGTAATTAAAACAGGAATGTTTTGTGAATTAAAGTTACCAAAAAGATTGCATACAGACTGAATTACTTATGTGATGATTTATTGGTATCTTTCATTAATTTAAACACATTCAATATATCAATTTCATAATGGTTTTAGCGTGTTGAATTTATTGTTTATTATTTTGATTTAGCAATCTGATATAAAATGAAAACTTCCGTTCACTTAAAAAACAAACTGAAGAAGTGACGAAAAAGGAAATAAATGTAGAATTAGTTTATCCATTTACGTATATGGGTACAAATATATATATATAATTAGTTTCTAACACTCTTTGTTCTTACCTCTCTGATAGTAGCATATTTGTTGAATTGAAAAGTTTATATATATATTTAATCTATAAGTATACAATTGCATGTCACTTTACAATTTGCTGTCTTCTAGATAAATATATCAATAGAATTAATAATTTAGGCTGGATGTTGTTATACTAATATTGACCCAGGTATAGATTTTGAACTCAGTTAAGGATAGAGGATGTCCATATTCCACATGGTCTAACCGGTAGACATGACCCCCCAAAAAATTAACTGTACTTATATTTCAGTGTAAAATTAAAAAAATTGCAAAACATATAATCACATTTATATTACTAACAATAAACTCATTTCGTAATATAAACAAAAGCAAAAGATAATTGTATACATATATTATCCATGAAAACAAAATCACAAATTGAAAACACTTATTACTAATATACGAAAATAATGGGGAGTCACTTCCATTTTGGGAAAATTATTGATTAACCAGTCAAAAAATTAATTGTAAAATATTAAATGAATAAATATTAATTAAATTTAAAGGTAGAATTAAAAATTAAGTAATAAAAATAAAAGTGGGTGATTAAGAAAACCAAGACAATTAACAGTTCCGAAAGAATATGTCCAGACGACAGAAATAAATGCGGGAAGTATGGGCACACTAGTTAAAGATGCTGGTTTAGCATGAAATACGTATATTAGTGATTAATTATCTTTTCAACATATATGTGTTTAAGTGTATCAGTGTTATGAGATAGAGTGGAGAGTGGTGGGTTGTGTGAAAGTCTGTGCTCATATACCCTATATATTATATCTATTATAATAAATTCTCATCATACTTCATTATTTTAAATTCCTTTTTTTTTTTTTTTTACAACTATGTATTATTACCTATGTATATTTGAAAATCTGCTAAACATTATTCTTTTTCAAACAAATGAATAAATGCATTGACAAAAAAAAAACAAATCCCCAAAATGCATTTCCATTGAACTAGCTTCATCAGTTCACCCAAATATCAAACCCCTTTTAAATGTCATCAGCATTCATTATTTATGCATTGTACATTGTTATGACTTAATTTACATGCGTGATAAACTTAATAAGAGTAAGGTATAGCTGATTTTCAAATATATACATTTAATAATGCACACATTTATGAAAAAGGATAGGAAGTTCAAATAATGCCATGTATGTTTAGAATTTGTAATAATAGATATATTGATCTTTAACCAAGATTAAAGTCTATGCCTGGCATAATATAACAATCTTAAGTCTAATAGATGATTATTATTAGCATTGATTATTTAGATGATAAATCACTACACAGGTTATACAAAGATTAAATACCTGCAGATTAATTCATAATAAATTATGATGCGTAAGTAATGAACAATGATAGACATTCGAGAAGTTTGATGATCTGCACCAGGTTTTAAAGTTACCTATCATGGGAAATATTTGCCCTTTTCTCATGTTTTCATTTGTTTGAAAAAGGATACTGTTTAACAATTTTCAAATATATTGTAATCTCATTGTTGTGGATTACATATACAACCTGATAAATATAAAAGCTAACAAAAGGTTAAAATATAAGTTTTTGTAATAGCTTAGCTAATTTTAATCCAAAAAGAAACAAGTTTGTTGTATATTTTAAATTTGTAAAAGTTTAACTGTTTAAAACTAAATGATCTTAATTAAAGAAAAAAAACCCCAGAAAAAGGTATTGATTTATTTTTTTGTTCTTTCCTAATAGAAAAGAATTAGTTTTTAAAAAAAGTAAAATTTAAAAAAAATGAAAATGTATTTTTTTTTCTATTTAAAATAGAAAGATATTTAGATAAAAGTTTCAGTTTAATTAAAGATAATCTAAAAGATTAGGAAAATTAACTAAAATAGATTAAAATCTTTAGTCCTGAGAATCGGTTTTAAAATTTGTTTTGCCATGCCCTTTTATTTAAAATATGAATCAAAAATAGAATTAGTTATTGTTGAAAATATTACTATTAATTAATAAAAGAAGTGAAGGCGGATCAGACAATGGGAAAGTTATGCATAAATGGATCAAGAAAAGCCTGTCTATTATTCCCAGTTGGTAGAAAAGTTCCTGAAATCCTATCAGTTCATGATAGCTTAACAATTGGAAGCCCTAAGAATGATTTCCAATCATCTGTATTTATATATATCTGTTTTGACTGACTAGAGATTCTGTTAGGGCATTTGCCCCATATTTTTGAGATGTAGTCTTAATCATCTGACAAATTGTTAATTTGCTTTTTACAAACTAAATTAAAACGAATATATTAAAAGACAAATATATTTTTACTGCTGATTTTGTAATTGACCAATCAAAAGTTTAGAACTTTAATTCACTCTCCCAATAAAATATTCTTCTGTTAAGCATGATGAAACAGTTTTAATAATTATTGTGTAAAAATATTCATGAATCTTTAATAAACTATGTAAAAAGTCAAATTTTTTAGTTCAAAAATTTTCTCAAAAGTAATCTTGCAAATGATCTCGAAACCAGATTTTAAAAAAAAACTAACTTTATCAAACATGAATGTTGGACTAAATCGCTTTGACATTGTCATTTTAGAAAATACTGATTTCTTCAGATTTTTTTAAAATTAATAAATCAACATTCATTAGTTTTGTGATTTTTCTATTTAAAAAGAAAAAAATATTGGCAAAATATCTCAACAGATGGTTATAAGCACGATGTTAAGCTAAATGCCACACATCACTTTCTCCAAGTAAAAACCTTCATATGTATTAATCAGCGAGTTAATGGTAACAGCATTGTTATTATCTAATATTTTTATTTAGTAAAGTTAAAGGGTAAAATTAAAAGATAAGATTTTGTTTGTTTATTTTTTGATCATTATATATATAAATATCTAATGATTTTTAATGAGCATGTAAATAATTTTACAACTTACCAAATATTATAATGCAAAGAATATAAAACTATTCACGAAGCAAACATCCCTGAAGAATCATATAAGCATACTTTTGAAGAATGCCCACTTTTTATTAGATCAATGCCAATTGCTTTTGGACCTTCGGTTGTTACATAGTAATAAATCATGCACTGATATTCGAAAAGGCTAAAACATTTTATTAGTGGTGATTTTTGTTTTTATGTTAAGCCAGTTTACACAATCAAATATTAATTTAGATGAAATTCCAATGATATTTAATGAGCATATAAATGATTTTATGCCTTATCAAATATATAATGCTAAGAATATACAGCACCAAGTGCAAATATATTACTAAAATAATTCACAAATTAGATACCCAAAGAATCATTTAAATGCTTATAAGTAACATCAGCTTTTATATTGATGTCAATCTATTTTGTCAGATAAAAAACTGTCAGTTTATTATAATATAACAAATAAATCAAAATAGATTCACATTGACATTACAAAAAAATGGGCGTTATTTATAGGTTCGTGTCAAATATTCTTTGGGGATCTCCGCTTACGACTTATCATAATACTATTCAAACATGTTTGTTCCTGAATAGCTTGATCTAAAATTATATATATTGATTTTAAAGTTTTATATTATTAATGAAAATAAGTTTAATATAAAAATCTACACATTTGTTGTAAAATTTTGCATTGTTAAAATAAATTTAACATACAGAAAGTTTGTTACACAGATGACTTGGTTTTAATTGCCAATTCAGAAAAAGAAATGAATAATAATGCTTCAGGTGTCGAATATGTTTTTAGAGAGTTTCAAATTGAGGATAAATATTGATAAAATGTAAAGAATGTTTGAATATAGAAAAAATACTAAAGTCTGAAGCAAGTTAAGAGATTTTATTTGTTAGTGTGATTCGGATGATAATAGATGTCCAGTTAGGATTAAATGGAAAATTTAGATAATGAATTAAGCTTTTGAAAATAAAAAAAAATAAACATATATCAAAAATGGATGAAATTTATTTAGGTCCTTTGTCCGGAATATACTGACATATAAATGTGATTTTTGATCTTTGGAAAAGAGGAAAGAATAAGATTGGAAGGTCTGGAAATATGACTTTTAGGAAAAGGTGACTAGGACAAGTTGGATGGAAAAGAAGGCTAATGGTCAGATATTGAAAGAAATTGGTATGGAAAAAGAATTCTTGAATACAATATAATTAAGGAAAATAAAATTTCTGAGACAGCTTTTGAGACATGATGTTTTTCAAAAAATATTTTGGAGGGTAAAGTTTTGGTATGAAAATTGAGGATACGTCAAAAATATCTTTAAAATGTGATCAGAAAAATTGGATGTAGTTCATTTGCAAATATGAAAAGAATTGCTGAGATTGAAAAAATCATTCAGAAAGTATGTTGCCTTGGCAACAGATTGATGACATTCTATTGGTTTATTTTAAGCATTGGCTGGGATTACGTGATTTACATATGAAAACCAATTAGCTGTGAGTATTTATGGTTTTTTATATTTAATGCATTGGATAATAGTTTGTTTGAAAGGTTATAAAATATTATTTATTAATCTATTTCCAACCTGGTCTGATTTATAAATTTATTTAAAACTTCTAGGCAGTTTTAATCTCAATCTGTTTAAGTCAATTGCTGCCAATCTATTCAAAATCTTAGATCCTGATAATAAATAGTTTTCCATTTATTATCTAAATGTTACCTTATTAACAAATGGCTGATATTGTATTGGTTTATCTTGAACATTAACTGAAATCAGGTCTATAAATAAGAATATTCAAACGGTAAATATTAAGATTTAAATTTTTCATAGCATATGGGTGCTTTAGAAATATAAGAAGGCATAAGTGATACATTGTTGAAAATGTGTTTCTTTAATCTAAAAAAAGTGATTAATCCATAAAAGCCTAGGTGTTAAAAATGTCAGACTAATGGTGTTTGTAAACTATATTATATTTTCCATGAACTTTTTTATTTACATCGCATGATCACCATTTCTTATGCTTGTTCATAACTGTTGTTAAAACAGTCAAAACTCTCCATACAATAGTGCCACTCACTGCAAGCCAATGGCACTACTATACAGAGAGTTTTGCCTGTTATAATTTTTATATTTCCAACTATTACTTTTTTTCCTTTTTCTTGCCTTAGCTTAATTTATTACTGAACTAAATCCTGTAAATAAGTCAAATATTAAATGGTTACATATTGTTTCCTCATATGCATATATATATAATCTTTTTCAAGGTTAATACAACTTTAAAAATGTCAAAAACAAATATATACATATAAGTTGCACAAAAAATATTTAATACAAATAAACAAATATTTTTACAAAATGTAATACTTTTAATTCTTTTTATCAAGTGAGTTTAAAAATAGGGTTATTAAAGAAATTTGAAAGGTTTTTCTCTATTTACCAATATTAAAAATTGTATATTTTGTAAAAATGTTTGTGTGTTTGTATTATCTATTTTTGATCCATTTATATTTTTTTTTACTCAGTTTTTTTATTTATCAGATATGTTTTTGTAATATATTTTTTTAAAAAATGCTAATGGCTTTATATCTCGGGAATTCTAAGAAATTCAAGTATCATAATCAATCCTCGGAATTTCACTTTTCAATAAAACAAAATCATACTTCA
Source organism: Epiperipatus broadwayi (assembly GCA_028023455.1). Lineage (NCBI taxonomy): Eukaryota > Metazoa > Onychophora > Udeonychophora > Euonychophora > Peripatidae > Epiperipatus > Epiperipatus broadwayi. Next base: position 20,544 of record JAQFVV010007403.1, on the reverse strand, counting down.
CATGACCCAATTTTATAAGCTTGTAAATAAAAATGGATGGTGCTAATCGCTCTAACAAGCTTTATTGATAAATGCCGCAAAAGAAAGCATTTAAAAATCTCTATCTAGAAATTATCTCCCAATCCTCAGACCATTGGTTTCATGCTTTGGCAATCCTCAGTGAGGCGCTAGGGTAATTTCAGACACTAGATCTAAAAATATCAACTCAAAGGCAGCATATAGCTATTTAAGTTAGAAAGCTGGGTTTGAAGACATATAGGTGTCTGAAAATTTCAGATTTTCTACTTAATAGTTAACTTTTAAATAAATACTGGCTTTGAGTTGGTATTTTTAGATCTAGTATCTGAAATTACCCTAGCGCCTCACTGAGGATTGCCAAAGCATGAAACCAATGGTCTGAGGATTGGGAGATAATTTCTAGATTAGATTTTTTTTTTTTTTTGCGGCATTTATCAATAAAGCTTGTTAGAGCAATTAACACTGCTCATTATTTCCACTTTTCAAATCTTATTTTATGAACCACTTTTCATTTCAATTATCCAATGTTTCGCCCATCTTATATGGTCATTTCAAAGACTATTCCTATAAAATATATGTAAATATATATTTACAAAATTTTCAGAAAATTTACAAAAACAGCAAAATTTTGTCACATAAATTGTAATTTTTTTAATACATAACTTTTTAATTTCTTTTTTATGTGTCTTCATTACATTCTTATTTATTTATTTTATACAAAATATCCTTCAATTACTATAATTACATTTGTATAATTACACCAGATTTCTAACATTATTTTTATTTAAAATTGGTTTTCTGATTCTTATATATAAACTTTTTTTAATAGTTCCTTATGAGATCTAATATTTTCCATCATCTTTATTTCAAAATTTAAATGTTTAGATTTGTTCATAGGTACTGTGGTTATATTTTAAATGCTATTTTAATCTAATTTTCCATTTACTCTTTGTTGTTCCTGCATAGGAAACATATTTATTTATCTCTCTTACAATCTAAGCAATGTCCAATCTAAATACCATTCATATTTTTCAACTCCTCCCTTTTTTTTAACATTTATCACTTTAGCTAAATTTATCGTTTGTAATTCAACTATTACTAATTTTCTTTTCTGAGCTATTTCTTTTTAAGTACTAGTTTAATTACAAATTTAGTATTATACTTCCTGTTTATGTCCTTTTATTATTTTATTTATCTTATAAACTGTACTTTTTGATAACTTAAAACTACTATAAATGTTTATGTTTAGAAATTTTGCAAACAAATAAAAAAACATAGCCTGGGAAATAGTCTAAGTAGATTTCTGGCAGCCTTATATATAAATAATTTTGAAAAATATTTTTATTGTCACAGGTATAAACCAATACTTTATGTAAGATATGTTATTTTCTAATATTTAATGGTAATAAAAAAATATCTGATTATTTTATAAAATATATAAATGGATAGATAATAAATTCAATTTACCATTAAACATCACATGATCATCAATCTGTGTGCTTACACAAGCGGTTTACACAGTGTTCCGATCTATACGACCATACAAGCTGATGCGCTTGAATTGGAAAATATCATTGGGTTTTCATTTTGGACTCAAAAGTTTTATAGTTAGCTAATAAGGTAAAAGGTAGCTGCTGGAGGGTCGCATTAGATCCTAAGATCTAGATGCAGAGAGCTCTCAGATCCAAGGCTCTTCACTGATGAAAGCCAACAAGCTAGAAACCAGTCTGGGGATATTGGATGAGTAGGCACTAGATGGGGATTTTATGCACAAATCTTCTTGCATCCTCTGATTACTCTGGCTTGAACTGAGTGGCGCTACTGTATGGAGAGTTTTGCCTCTGTGTAAATTCAAATGAATATGGAAAAGAATGTATTAGAATTAAAAAAAAAAAAACTATAATAAAAATCAAGCAAAAATAAATGATTATTCTATTAAATTAGTCAATAAATTATGTGGAAGAAAAAATATAGAAAGAATATATAAGATAAGGAATATGAAAAGAATATTTTTTAATAGTTTTATCAAAAAATACATTTTATAAGATAAACAAAATAAATAATAAAGTACATAAGTAGAAAGTATAATAGTAAATTTGTAATTAAATCAGTACCTAAAAAGAAGATAAATGTAGTTAAATTGATATATGTTAAAAAAAAGGGGAGAGATTGGCAAATATAAAAGGCATTTATATTGTAAATTGTTGAATTATAAGAGGGATAATAAAAATGTTTCTTATATAGGAACAAGAAATAAATTGAAAACTAAATTAAAACAGCATTTAAAAAATAAAAATTCGAATATATGTACTTATATATAAAAGAAATCTTAAGCATTTAATAATTTGTAATAATCATTCATTAGATTAACGATTATCCAATATTGAATAATGTTACACTACAGAAGTACTATTTTAAGCATGTAAATTTTCAAATAAAGAAGTTGGAAAATAGATTTTGTAAGAAAAGATTAATTACAGGGGCAAACTGTCCATGCAGTAGCGCCACAATGCAAGTAACAGTAATCAATGGATACAGGAAGGTTTGCACATAAAATCCCTATGTAGTGCCTAGTCATCCAATATCCCCAGACTAGTTTCTAGCCTGTGGCTTTCGTCAGTGAGAATCGTTGGATCTGGGAGCATTGTATCTAGATCGTAGGATCTAATGCAACCCTCCAGTAGCCATCTTTTACATTATTAGCTAACTATAAAGCTTTGGGTCCAAAATGAAAACACAATAATGTTTTCAAATTCGAACTCATTAGTTTGTGTAGTCGTATAAATCTAAACTCAGTTCAGCATCCATACTTTTTGGTGTTTTGGGTTTTTTAATAACCATAGTCACCATAATCCTATTGGGCAGGATTGATATTAAACTATTAAACATCACATGACCACCATCCTTCCTGCTTACATAAGCTGTTTCCACAAAGGCAAAACTATCCATACAGTAGCTGCACTCAAAAGCTTTACAGGTAGCTAATAAGGTAAAAGGTGGTTGCTGAAGTGTTGCATTAGATCATAAGATCTAGTTGTAGTGCTCTCAGATTCAAGACTTATCACTGATGAAAGCCAATAAGCTAGAAACCAGTCTGGGATATTGGATGAGTAGGCACTAGATAGGGATTTTATGCACAAACCTTCCTGCAGCCATTGATAACTCTGGCTTGCATTGGATGCAGAAGTATGGACAGCAAGGAAGGCAATTCAAGGCGAAATGGGATGGTCAAGTTTTCATATGAGAGATGCAAAAAGTAAAATGAAAATGTTTGATAGATTGCAGTTTATGGATAATAAAAGAATAGCTAAAGCAATATTTAATTGGGTTATGAGTAAAGGGCAGGTAAGAAGATAAGTGATAAAGGTAAGGCGGTATGCAAAAGATTTGGATAAAGAATTTATATCAGTATATTTGTACAAAAGATGGGATGATTGTGTTAAGAGGATTATTGAGTGTTATAGTAGTAAGGAATGGGATAAAAGAATAAATTTATTAATAAAGACTAGGGAGTTAGAGAGATGGAGAAATAGTATGGAGAGTAAAAAGAGTTTAAATATATATATAGAAATAAACAGAATATTAGGTGTGAGTTAATATATGATAATAGTAAGGAAAGTAGTTTATTGTTTAAGGCTCGAACGGGATCTTTAGCTACAAAAGAATGTACATGTAAATGGAAAAATATGGGTGATTTATTTTGTAAATTATGTAAGGAAGGAATAGAAAATATTAGGCATTTATTAATTGAATGTAAATGTTTGAAAACAGAAAGGGTACATATAATGAATTTGTGGAAAAATAAATATGAAAAAAGTGATTATACAGAAAGTGAATTAATGGTTTTTATGCTGGGTTTGGGAAAAGATAAGGGGATTTAGATATAAAAATTATAGAGTTGACAAAGATTATGTTGTGGAAATGGGATAGAGCAGATTATGGGTAAATTTAGAATGGGGAATGTAAAATAAAGTGGCTAACATGTTTATCTGGGCATAATTGCTGAGATATTCTTAACTTCTTTTAAGAAGCCATAATACATCACATCACATCTGTGTAAACCATGCAAGCATTAAGAAAGTTTATATATAAGAATAAGAAAAAATGTTTTGAATAGAAATAATGTTAGGAATCTGATATAAATATAAAAAAGTAATTTAGTAATTGAAGGATATTTTATATAAAAAAGTAAAATATAGGATCCAATGCAACTATCCAGCAGCCACCTTTTACCTATTTGGATAACTATAAAGCTAAGAACACAGGATGAAAACACCATGATGTTTCCAACCTAAGCTCATTCACTTGTATAGTCATATAGATCTGAACTCAGATCAGCATCTATACATTTTGATGTCTTTGGTTTTTTGAAAGCCTCAGTCACCATTATCCTATGGGCAGGATAGGTATAAAACCATCAAAACATCACATGATCACTATTTCATATGCTTATACAATCTGTTAATAAGAGTACCAAACTTCATACAGTAGTGCCACCAATTGCAAGCCTTCGTAATGAATGGATACTGGGAGGTTAAAATCCCTATCTAGTGCCTACTCATCCAACATCCCCGAACTAGTTGGTAGCTTGTTGTTTCATCAGTTAGAACCTTGGATTTGAGAGCACTGGGAATGTTGGATGAATAGCACTAGATAGGGATTTTATGCTGCATCCATAAATTATGAAGGCTTGCACATAGTGGCGCTACTGTATGGAAAGTTTGTTACTCTTATTAACAGCATGTGTAAGCATAGGAAACTGATCATGTGATGTTTTGATGGTTTTATATCTATCCTACTCATAGGATAATTGTGACTGATTTTTGAAAAACCAAAGATACCAAAATGTTTAGATGCTGAACTGAATTCAGGTCTATTTGATTATATAAATGAATGAGCTTCTGTTGGAAACATTCTGGTGTTTTCATCTTGGACTACTAGCTTTATAACTGCCGGAGAGTTTCATTGGATTCTAAGATTTAAGTGCACTGCTCTCACTTCCAAGACCTCTCAGTGAGGAAACCACATCCTAGAAACTAGTCTGTGGAAGTTATATGAGTAGACACTAGATAGGGATTTTATGCACAAATCTTTGGTGCAGCCATAGATGGGCTTGCACTTGGTGGCACTATTTTATGGAGAGTTTGGTACTCTTATATAAAGACAATTTATGTGAACATATTTTATGTTTTGTAAATTCTTTGGAGATTCTTTGTAAAAATATATTTGTATAAATATATATTTTAATTATAATTGAAATAATAAATTTAACGGTTTATAATCCTTGACAATTGCCATATAATAATAATTGAATTATTGAAGAATTGAAATGAAAAAATGGCAAATAAAATAAACAAAGATTTGAGAAGAGAAAACATGTTAAATTAATTTTTGTTTGTTTAAATACATTGAAATTAATGGGCTATATTTGGAAAGTGGTGAAGTATTAATAAGTATTAATTTTCACATAATCACCCTTTCTTATTCTTGCTTATAACTTATTAGAACAGGCAAAACTCTTTACGTATTAAAGAACCAAAGTCACCAAAATGTATAGGTACTGAACTGAGTTTAGACGTATATGCCTATATATATAGAAGCGAACAGAATATTGGGTGTGAGTTAATTTATAATAGGAAGGAAAATAGTTTACTGTTTAAAGCTTAAACAGGATTGTTAGCAACAAAGAATATACACATAAATTGAGAAATGTGGGTGATGTAGTCTGCCAGTTATGTATGGAAGTCATGGAAAATATTAGGCATCTGCAAATAAGGAAGTTGTGGGAGAATAAATATAAAGTAAGTGGATATACAGAAAGTGGGTTCTTGGTCTCGGCTGGGTTTGAAAAAAGAGGAGGAGGGATCTGGATATAAAGGCTATGGAGTGTGGAAATGGGATGGAGCAGGATAGAGAAGAATATGAGAAAAACTTAGGGGGTGGAATAGAAAGGGAAACTAAGGTGGCTAACAGGGTTTCTGGGCATAGTGGCTGAGAGATTCCTGACTTCGATAAAGGTGTAATTATATCACATCGCAGCCCTATTATGAGTTAATAGTGAGTAAATATTTTGTTCAAATTAAATTCATTATAAGTTTTAATTTAGTAATAAATCAAGTTTAAGAATGGAATCAAAATAGTGCTTCTTATATTGAAACATAAGTAGAGAGCTAGGTGTCAAATTCAGATATGAGTCAAAAGTTATATCTTTTTTTCTATTTGTAGTTTAAAAATAAATTAATTCATATTTAAAATCACAACATTGAAAGAGTTTAATTTATAAATTAGTAAACTGTTGTTAAACAAAACAAGTTTATTTTAATGACATCTTGGTACACATAAATTGTTTGACCCCCTTTAAATTTAAAATTGTGTTTTGGGAATGTTTTAGTCAAATTTTATTGTCATTTAGCATAATACAGGGTTAATATAATAATGTTAAGAAAAATTTTTTAAAACTGCAAAAGAAATATGTAGTCAAATTTCAAATGAAATCAAAGTCTTTATATCAATATTATTTCTATGGTAGCTGACTCTATTACTTTGTTTATAATTAAAAAAAGAAACTTCTAAATAAATAAATTTTACAATTAAATTGTTTTATCTACATAATGAAGAAAAAAACTTGTGAAGGTGTTGATTTTGTCGAAAAGTAACAGAAAAATTTGTTACTGCTCGGCTTTTTATAATAGGATTTACATTTGAGTCATATTGTATAAAAGTTATGCTGTTCTCATGTCATAGTATCGGCCGGGCCGCGAACCCATAACCGTCTGCAACCAACTACTTGCAAGGCGGATGCGATGACCTCTCGGCTAACAACGCTTGATGAAAGTTATGCTGTTGTCAGTTAAATTTGAAAAATAATCAGATGGTGTGTGTGCATGCAATTTATTGTTAAACTATCTCATAAATTGGTCAGACCAGCATGTCCTGTATGGGATATATTTGTGGTTTGCAGATAGATTTGTAGAGTCATTGCGAAACTCATTCTTGAATAATATTTTTGTAGTGTAGTTATCATTACACCACTCATGCAATATAGGGGATATTTTCTAACCACTTTTAACACTTTGTGGGAGAGGGGTGTATTACATCTCTCCCGTAAGATGTTAAAGTGGATAGAAAACATTCCCTACCTTGCATGAGACTGGTGTAATGAAAACTAGACTACAGAAATATTATTCATTATTGGATAATCTCTAGTCTAATGAGTGATTAATAAAAATTGTGAATTCACTTTTATGGTAGTTTTTTTTCTTCCTTTTTTATTTCCCGAGTTAAACGGCCATATTTGTTTACAAGTGGCTGTTTATTATTGAGTCAATCGGATGAGTTGCTGTCTGTTACATTAATTTTGATTTGATCAATCTCGAAACTAGTGAGAAATAGAAGTGATGCAGTTTAATATCAAGATTTTTTATCATTAGGAATACCCTTTATTTTGAATTATTCTTTTTCAATATATATAAAAAATTGTTTTTTATCTTTGACAAAAGGCAAATGCCTCATTTGAAATTTAAAATTTCTTTTCATTATCAATTGTTTCACAAAGGAATATTGTTGTTTCTCAATCATTCAGATTTATTGATTAAATATCCCATTAAGAAATAGATTAATCAGTAAATAAATTACAGTATTATTATCTCTCCCCCCCCCCCCGCAAGATAGGAAAATTTGTGTTCTGTATATTGGATTATTTTAATCTAAAACATATCATTTGCTAGCTTCAGTAAAGAATAATCTGCTCATTTATAGTAGGTTAATGAAAAAAAAGATAAACTATTTGAAGATTACCGCAATTTTTAACCCAAAATACAGCCAATGATAATCTCAACAGATACAGTTGACAATAAATTGTGGCAGAGACAATATTCTTAAAGATAATTAACTAATTTGAATTATTTGATCTCACTTTTGTATGCAAACAGATTTGAATTTCAACTCACTAGCTTGTGAAGATATTATAAATATATGAGACCCACTAGTTAAAAAATACATCATGGAAAACACATTATGGATTTACCAGAGGTATTAACATATCTTTATTAAAGTGAATATATGGGAACAAAAAGGATCCTTGGGTTTTATCAATTGGTGGTGTTTGGATTGCAAAAATTCAGTGTAAAAAAATATTTTTATTACATTTGTAAAGAATTTATAATTATGATTTATTAGCTAAGTACAAAAATGTCAGCGTATATTTTGGGTCATATTAATAAATTGTAATTTGTGAATTATTTTTGACTTTTTATATATTTATTATTTTAATTTGTGCACTTTTTTTTAAACTTTCGTTTTGTTAAATAATAAATTTGCTTATATTATTTGTGTTTTAAAAAATGCTTCCATTATATCATTACATATATTTAGTCAATAAGAAATACATTAATTCTATTTTTACAAGGATTTATTGTATATAATTTTGATTTAGCACTGTTTGGATTCAATTCTCTTTTTACATTATTTCTTTGATCGAACACATTATAATAAATTTGCCTTTTAAAAATCATTTTATTTTAATTTGATGAAAAAATATTATTTGCTTTTCTGGGAAAATATTTTTAATTAAAAAAAAAATATCTTAGGATTCGTTTTTAAATCAGCTGTGCCCACTGAAGCAAATCTTAATAGTAGTCTTTTATAATTTATTTCAATGTGCGAAATAATTGTCGGCCATCTTGAAAATGAAGCAGTCAGAAGAAAATGAATTTGAAGTACGATTCCATATTTTTTTAATACAGAATAGTTGTTGTATGTTGTTTGGTGTTAAAAGATAGTAAATAAAATCAATTAAAATTTGCACAAATAATGAAAATATATTAAATTTTGCTTATAACTTGTACAGTTTTTCATTCTCCAATTTATCAGCTACAATTGAAATTTTTTTTGTAAGCCTTTACCATGATCTCGTAATTGGGCTATAGCAAAAATGGAAAATTAAAATTATTACGATGCCAAAATCTAAATTTTAAGTTAGCTTGCTATTCTAGGAGGTTCGATGCATGTACGTAAGCTTTTTTGATTTGAACATAAGTTACAGTATAAATCATTAAAAGAACTGAAACAACTTTTAGAAAATCCACATTTTCTGAAATAAAATTAAGTGCCAAGTTTTGATCTTATTCAAAAGATATTGTCAAGTAGAAAATTAGAAAAGCACAGTGGTACTATGGACAGAAGATAACTTGCAAAAAAAGCAAATACCTTTCTTCAAAAAGCATTAAGAATTTATAAAAAGAAATGGAACCAACTAGATAAAAAAAAAAAAAGTTCTACAAATATATATTGACTAATAGAATTTCTTCCTGCTCACATATTGTACAAAATGAAAATTAAAAGTGAAATTACATCTGCAAATGAGTAAGCTGTAAAAGAAGTTTCTCCAAAATTATTGGAGAAGGCATGAACACTTCGGATTAAGTTTGGAATGCAAATGAAATTGTTTTTTTTTTTTTTGGTAAAAACTGGCAAGTAGAACTTACATAGCAAAATTACAGAAATATATTTTAAAGCTACTAGGAAACATGACTTTCAATTGTTCACCATTACTTTAGGGGGTTGCATGTTGAAATTTATTCTCATCATTTAATCACTAAAATCATTATTAATAAGAAATATGGATTTGAATAGATTGTCACCATATTGGATGGTAGACAAAAAAGGACTGAGTGGCAATACAAATGTTTGTTAAATGAATCCGCAAATGTTTTGTGCTAGAAGGTAGACTATACAAAGAAAAAAGATTGCAAATGTAAAGTTTTATTGACTATAAATAATGCATCTAGTCATCCGTTTTGAAAAATCCAAGTGTGTAATTTTGATTTTTTTGCCGTCTAACGTGAATTTCTTGATATGACTGCTAAATCAATGTGTTCCCATATTTAAAACTTAAAAACTAATAATCCAGTAAATTTTGGATAAACTTGGTGATAAAATACTAACAATCACTGGATGTGTGGACACACAGAATTGGCACAATAAGAATCAAAGTAATCAAAATTGAAACTTGTTGAAACATTTTTTGGCCAGAATATGTTAAAGATCTCATGCTTTCAAATATGGCCAAATATTCCAACACTTTGGCACGTACAGTTGGTAGAAAAGAATTTAACGATATATTATTGGTATGTATTGATAAATTGCTGGCTTATAAAGCTTATAACGAACATGAAATAATAGATGTTCATGAGATTTCTAATTCCAAAGAAAATGAAATTGAGGCAATGGAATTTCTCTCGCTGCAAGTTGAATTAAAGATGGACTTTACTAGCCAGTAAATTGGGAAGTCATTTTTTATGCAAAATTTTATTGTTGAATGGGATTATTTAAATGTGATCCAAGATAATATATAGCATGAAACAACTGGTAATTTTGTTCAAGATGGTCCATAGAGAATCTTAATATTGAAGCACGAATCCAGTAACCAAAATTGTTAGTTCATCTCATTTCTAATGGTCTTCATTAGAGACACTCAGCCAAACTATTTACCCTTTTCACTTGCAGAAGTAATTTGAATACATTTGTTTAACTTAGTGTGCTTTTTTTTAATATATTAAAAAGGATTGCAAGTTGAATATTTCATTCAAAACTTTTTAAAAAAATATCTGTAATTTCTTAAGAAATATTTCTAATTAATTAACCCTTTAAAATTTTTTTCCCCAAAGCATGAGTAAATTTTAGGTTCTCTTGAATGTCCATGAAAGCTAATACTAATAACCAAAATTGTTAGTACATCTCATCTCTAATAGTCTTTATTAGAGACGTTCCGCAAGACCATTTACCCTTTTCTTCCACTACTTTAGAATTGCTGATATAATCTAAATACATTTTTTAAACTTAATGTGCTTTTTAAAATATAATAATAGTTTTTCAAATTGAATATTTCATTCAAACTTTTTTAAAAATATCTTTAATTTCTTAACAAATATTATTAATTAATTAACCCTTTAAATTTTTTTTCCCCAAAACGTAAATAAATTTTAGGTTCTCAAGAATGTCCATGAAAGTAAATTTGTACTAAATAATGTAAACATTTTTGACTTTAATTGTAGATAATTCTTATCAAATAATCCATTTGAATTTTTTTTTTTTTTTTAAAAAAAAACTTTACAAAGGTGAAAGTGACGGGGGGGGGGTATAAAATAAAAATAAACAATTAAATATTTCAAATGAACTTCAGCATGAAACTTATTTAATTAAATATTCAGATTAGGTAAATTTCTAATTAATATACAGATATTTCAAATAAAAGGAAATCTGTAACTTATATGTATGTGTATGCTCACATACATAGACTATGATTATTTTGAGCTCATGAATTTGAAATCTTTTTTTCTGGTTGCTTTTTAGATCAGCCTATGTGATGTCACAAATATGTGTATGTAAAAACTACAGTTATTTACATGCTCATTAAAAATCATTTGAATTTTGTGCTAATTAGAATTCGAAACTGTAAGTTGGCCTGATTAATATAAAAATAAAATCCTACTAATATAAAGCTTACAGCCTTTATGAATATCAGTTCTTGGTTTATTACTATATAACAAACCGAAAGTCAGATAAAAGTGGATCATTTTGATCATCTTTTATTGGACAATATCAATTGGCATTGATATAACAAAAGGTGGGGAAATATTTCTTTGGGAATCTAGCTTGTGAATTATTGTAGTAACATTCGGAAATGTTTGTTCCATGAATAGGTTTATTGTCTTAGCCTTACATGTGTGACAAGCCATAAAATTATTTACAAGCTCATAAAAAAGCATTAGAATTTCCATACTGTATACACCAATGAAAAAGTCAAATCATTAAGAAGTCGGATCCCTGTGTGTTTATCTGTATGTTATAGAAATATTTGTAAGACATACTGATTCTCAACTGAAAACTTTATAAAACTAAAAATGTGGCCGGAGATTCTAATGACATAAAAGCAAGAATATGTCGTTAGAATAATATCCATAACATTTTTTTACAAAATTTAATTTTTCCATAAATTATGTGAATTGTGTAAATTGATTAGGAATTGTTGTTTTTGCTAACCAAAAACAAAAGGAAAAATGCATTTTTACATTAAAAGCTCATTTTTAAACCTAGCAGAAACTGAAAAAAAAAAAGAAGGCTATTTCTAATGTGATGATACTATTATGCCTGTCTAGATGAAAAGACGATAACATGGTTGGCATAATATTCATAACATAATTATTATGAAGTTTAATTTATCCATAAACTATATGAAAATCCATATTGATTCACAGCTATGTATATCTAAAAACACAAAAATTGTCTTTCTATACTAAAAGCTAATTTTTCAATAAAATGGAAATTTTAAAAAATGTCAAAAAACTAATAAAGTTAGGATGCTATCAGCTTAGATAAGATGCGGAGATGTAAAAGTTGAAGAGTATAATATTTGTAACACGTTTTCATGAAGTTTAATTTATCCATATAAGTGAACAATGTGTATTTTGTATATACACCCTCATGTCATTCTATGCTAAAAGTTTATTTTTATAAAAAATGGAAACAAAAAATTAGACAATATTTTGAATAACAAAGTATGATTTTGTCAGACAATCTTGATATAGTAAAATGTGATCAAAGAGTATTTATTATTCACAACATTCACAAAACAAATGTTTAATTTGTCTAAGCTGTTAAATTGTATATATATATCTGTGATATCCACATACAAAAAAATTGGCATTCTACATTAAGAGTTCATATTTAAATCAAATAGGGGCAAAAAATATATTGACAGTTTTAATGTCTGAGCTCAATTGTATCAGCTATTTGGGATAGCACACCCATTTTTGGAATATAAAAGTTTATTTTTTAGGAAAGAAGTGAAACGTTAAAAAGTCTTGTTCATTTATTCATTATTAATTTGTAACTACTTGCAAAATATAAAAGTGAAATGTTGGTAATTCTATCGTAAATGTTTATTCTCAAAATAACAGCAGTAAAGCCATCATTGTTGTTTTACTTATATGCTAGACCACGGTTTTTGAAACAAGATACAACGCAATTTTTATTTTGAAAATTCCTGCCGTTTACACAATGCAAAAACTTCTTTGTAATCAAATAAATATAACTATGTAATGAATTAAATTTTTTAAACAATATTTACTAATAAGTATTACTAATTTCAACAGCAAGTAACTTTTACTACTGTTTAAATATGTAGTGTGTATGACTATAATCCTATCCCAGAATGTTCTCATTGTACTATGTCACTCGGTATTATTTTGTAAGCAGACCCGTAACGAATCATTTTAATGGTATTTGCAAGTTTATTAAACGATTCGTTATGAATCTGCTTACAAAATAATTCTGAGTAATTTTTTAAGCATTTTTTCCTTTACTAGCCACTTTTGCAACGTATAAAAAATGCTTCGACTCTTATTACAGTATCGAATTTGTGCTCTTTATTAAATGCAAATTTTTCCCCATAAATTATTTTTTATTTAATTAATTTGTTTAAGCAATATTTGGCTAATATGGAGTTGCATTTAAATTATGGCAATATGTTACTATTATTTTTTAAGCATTTTCCCATTTTACTGTTATAATTTACAGATATGTATTTGAATGACTTTTAATTTCCACAAATTGTTTGATTTCGAAGCCGGTCAAGAACCAAGGGTTTTGGGATATCGTGCAACTTACATTTTCATCTGGCAAAAAAAAATCCTTAAAAAAGTATACTTCATTGTTAAAATGCCTTGTTTTTGTTAAACAAACCTGAATAATAATGACACATTTTAAAAAATGTGCAAGCCGACAAAATAATAAAGACAACCATGCTCGAGTGTAGTTTTTTATAACAAGAAAAATTGCAGACCATGTTGAAAAGTTAATGCTTTAGAAGCTCGACGTAATATTAAGACTGTCATTATACGAATTGTTGGCTAAAAAGCACATATTCCACTTATTAATTCCAAGCCCTTTCTTTTATCCCTGCTTTTCAAAACTCATTTTTTGCACTCCTCTCCAAAAAGTCTCAAGATCCCCAAATTTATAACCAATATGTATTTTTATTTGTCAGTAAATCTTTTTTAACTTACTCATTTTAACATTATCCTGTTATTAATTTTGTTCTATTTCCTTCTTATTTCCCCTTCTAGTCAACATTTCTGTTCCTTATAAAGCTATGTTTAAAGAAACGGTTGTAGAATAATCTGTAACCATATGTTACAGACGGCACCTGAGAAAATTTTGTCATATGTGAAAGATTGGTTTTACATAATCAGTTTGATTTTAGTTTTTTTTAATAATTCAATAAAATTTGAATTTAATAGTTTTCAAATTTGGATGGAAATTGAAATTACGAATGCATTAATTATAATAATAAATATGCAAGAATAGTGCTAGTTACTTTAATTCTTGATGCAACATGTTTAGGATTCCTTGGTCCCTGTATAGTGATACCAGTAACCATATGGTTGTTTGGTTTGATGGATATAGTTATAGCATCCTTCCTCTCATACTGAACTATTGTACATTATTAATTAGAATTCTAGTCTGAATGTTTAAAATTTAAGTACCATTATAAAAACAAATATATATATATAAATTTTTAAAATTTGTTTTCTATAGATATTTGTTGTAAATTCATTGGCTTTTGAAATGTAGTTAGTTGAATTATAATCTAATTAATTATAAAAGTTTGTTAATTTAAGAATTTACTTGGATGCTATTCAAAGAAATTATTTTCTTCAAATAGTTAATGAAATATTAACATCACAATTCTTTCCCAGCTTGTTCAGTATTGTTTAAAAGATCTGTTTATTTTAGAGCTATCTATTATATGCCATGTATACCAAATAGTATGAGGCTATGATAACTGTCATCAGGTGACCATTTATTATTCAAGCTTACAATATATAGCTCTAGAATAAGATGAAGAGATTCCAGCGAAATTAAGTTGCTTTAAAAAGTTGACGTTGACACTATTGGCAGTTTATTCTTCTTCATATGTTTTGTTTTCTGATAATTTTAATGAACGCATAATAATTTTATAGCTTATCAAATATGTAATGCTAAGAATATAAACCTATTCATGAAATAAACAAGTCCAAATACATTACTAATGAATCATTTAAATGAACTTGTAATTAATGCCCACTTTTTGTT
Source organism: Epiperipatus broadwayi (assembly GCA_028023455.1). NCBI lineage: Eukaryota > Metazoa > Onychophora > Udeonychophora > Euonychophora > Peripatidae > Epiperipatus > Epiperipatus broadwayi. The sequence continues at coordinate 5,391 of JAQFVV010007403.1, read as the reverse complement.
ATTATAATGCCAATCTTTTTTGACAGTTGAAAGATTTTTTTAGTTCAAATATATTACTAAGTATAATAAACAAATACTTCTGTCTATACTTGAAATAATAATAAAACAATACGGCTGTTGTTAACTGGCAGAGACAATAATATTTTATATAATACTAACAAATAAATAATATATAAATGTCTAGCACTTTTGATCTAAATCCTTATCAAGACAATAAACTGTATAGAAAACTAATAAATAAATGTCAGAATGATTATTATGTACACCAGGATGAACTAATAGAAAAACTAGTCAATTTAGAATTTATCGCATAAGGAGTATTTTTGATTGCATATGATTCTTTAATTTTACGCTTTTTATCATGCATTTCAATCATTACTATCTAAAAGATTGTGGACGAAAACTATGCTTAGTGGCATATTCATCAATCTTCTACTGGGCATAGTTTTCTTCCACAATCTTTTGAGATATGCAGGATAAGGGTAAATTCTAAATTGCCTAATTTTCCTATTAGTTCATCCTGGTCTACATAATAGCCATTTTGACATCAATTAGTTTTCTATACAGTTTATTGCCTAGGTCGAAAGCGTTAGGCATTTATGTATTAATTGTTAATATTATGTAAAATATTATCGTCTCTGTCAGTAACAACATCCGTGTTGTTTTATTATATATTACTAAGATGATTCACAAATTAGATTCCTAATGAATCATTTAAATGAACTTGTAAATAATGCCCCTTATTGTTATATCAATACCAATCTATATTTCGTAAATATATCATGTAAGTAAACTTGTAAATGTCAATCATTTTTTATTACATCTATGTCAGTCTATTTTATAAGATAAAAAAATCTTATATCCGACAAAAGTGATATAACAAAACGCGGGCATTATTTACAAACTCATTTGAATGATTCTTCAGAAACCTAGCTTGTGAATTACCTTAATAATGTAGTTGGTCTTGTTTTATACATGAATAATTTTTTATAAACCGACTGACCAGTGCAATGGATCTTGTATTTTATTATAAATATCTGAATGTGAACTAGATTTAATTTCTATTTTCTTAAACGTAGCCAATTTTAAAGAAAAAAAATTGAAATCCTGGGCATTTTAAAACTTGAACAAAATTCCAGACAGCTATTGAAATCCCAAATGTATGGCAAGCCAAATTACATAGGAAGGGTCAAAAATGTATTTAATTAATGTAACATTATATTATTAACACTTATAATTCATTAACCCAAATGAACATTTATAAACGAAATTACCAAAACAGTATCACTATTGTTTCACCTCTTCCCTATTGTTTTTATCTTTTCTATTAAAAAAAAAAAAGGCAGTGTCATTTTTTAAATCTAAAAAGTCAACCCCGTCTACTTTGAAATTTCTATCCTTTTATCGAAAGTAAACTTAAAGTTCTCTTCTGAATCTTTATTAAATGTTATTGATTTTATTTTCAGTCAACAGTTCTGTGAAGCTTTTCAGTTGTTTAGTGTTCATAGAAGTAAAACTTTCCCTTTTTTCCCGACATTTTTTTATGCTTTTAATAATTCTGTTTAGTCAATTAATCTTTTACGACATGGGATTGTTGCTTCCACATTGATCTTCTCGGATGCTGCCAGAAATGTATCATATCTAATAAAATAATTATATAATACGTGAGCATCTAAAAATCTTGTACTTCTGTAAATTAATTTATGGTCTTAGAAACTACTGCATATATGAATAATTTTTATTGGTCATTCATTAGGTTAGAGATTATCCACATAATGAATAATATTTCTGAAATGTAATTTTCACTACACTACTTTCATGCAAGGTAGGGACTGGTTTCTATCCGTTTTTAACATCTTTCATATGATCAAATACGTATAAAAGATTTATGATCCCCAAGATGTACATTTCATGCTGAACCAGTACTCATCAGTAAGGGATTGTGATTTGGGCCAAGTGATGAGTGCTAGTTTGGCATGAAATGTGCATCTTATGTTTATGATTACTCCCCTCCACAAGATGTTAAAAAGCGAATAGAAACCAGTCCCTACCTTGTGTAAAAATGATGTAATGAAAATTACACTACAGAATATTATTTACTGTATGTAGTCTAAATGAAATCTATAACTGTCAGTAATAAATTTAATTTAATGTAAGACAAATTTATGAGAGTATTTTCGAAAGCAATTTATAATGGTACCTTGGATAAATAGCAATTGTATCTGATATAGATACTGAATTGGAAGTAGGAAAATTATTTCTAATTTTGTTAATAGTGAAATAGAGAACGATAACTTTTTTTACCCCCAATTAAAATTTCCGTTTTAATTTTTTCATTTTAAATTGTCATGTACCTTTTTCACCCATTAATTCACAACTATTTTGCAGATTGACTTGAATAAATGGGTGTCAATCCTGTTACAGCTTCTTTTTTTGATGCAAGCACTAGATATAGATGGCATTTAATTATTATAAAAATGTTATAATTATGAGAAAAATATTAAATGCACTTAGGCCGCGATATATGCGATATCAATATACACTGCTTCAATTACATGCTATTCAAAGAAAAATGTAAGCAAACAAAAAAACTAAATAAATAAAATTAAAATTCATAACTATGGGAGCAGCTATTTCTCAGTTTCATGACATGCATGATCATACTCGTTACTAACGTTCATTCAGGTTGCACAGTTTTTTTTGTCTTGAGTTTAATTAGAAGTAAAAGGAGTAGCTAGTGCTACCCTCAATTATCGTGATAGTCCCAAGATTAAGCTAGTACTACCATCAATTACCGGTGATAGTCCCAAGATTAAATTACTTTTTACTCGATTGATTTTTTTTGTCATAAGTTCATTAAGAAATAAAAGAAGATCCTCGAAGGACTTTGAAATTAAACTTAACAAAAAAGAAGAAGCCAATGTTGGAAACTAGAGGTAAATAACCATTTTAGATTAAGAGAAGTCTCCCTAGCAACAGTAATTAAACTCGAGATAGGAAAAAAAAATTTTTTTGAGAGTAATTAAATGACTTAACAATTCTTTGATTGAATAATCCTTTATTTGTTCTGCTATGGTTTATTGCCGTACTCTAGACCTGAAATCCTCGGATCGATTTTAATGCTGCTTCTGGTGCTCAAACTTCTTATGAACTCCCGAACAGCAAAACCACTTAAGTTTTATTTTATTTTATTTATATTAATATTCATTATTTTATTTAAACTAATGTATATAAATAAAGATATTGAAATAAAAATATGGATTTTTTTTTTAAAACTCTTAATATAAGTTTTTTCTTTATTTCTATTTTTAGGACCATCGTCTCCTCAGCGTAAAAAAGAAAGTCCTACTCCATCATTGAGCTCAAGGACTGGCTCCTTGGTATCTCTAGATAGTGATGAGACAGATTTAAAAAATGGTGATGTCAATTTAGTAGATGGATATAAAGACAAGTGGAGCCAAGAAGAACCATGGTCACCTTCAAATAAACGTAATTCAGCTTTGCTTAGGTTTGACTTAGGTAAGAAGTCTTTAAATTAATAAATAAGCAGCCCCTATTTGTAGTATCTAAGGAAAAGTGTAATCTAAAAATCTTATAGTAACTTGTTTTTGAATAGATATAATTGGAAAGAAAAAAGAATAATCAGATCTGAATTTATTTGCAAATTGTATACCAATTGATACTGTCAAAGTTTTTAATTTCCCTCAGTTATTCGTCATTTCTTCAGTAGCTATTCGTAAACGAATCTGACCATTCCAACTCCTAGAAAAATGAATACTAGAGATTAATTTTACTATGGCAATCACAAGCCAATCTATTCCCATATAAATCATGCCATCCCATTAACAGACATTTGATATTTTGCTACACTGACTTTAATCTTGTGCAGTGAATTTCTTGTCTAATTGTAGTTGTCAGTTATATTTTCTTGTCATTTACACTTTCCCAGTGATAGCAGTTAAAACTGCATCTCCTTAGAGCCTCTTTGAGATATTCTTTGTAATGTAAACAGGTGTATATATCCCATATAATATTTTTTTAGGAATTGTTTTACTGTTAATTTCTTTTACATTTCCAGTTCAACGAAATCACTGATTTTCCATTGCCAGATTCCGTAGTGGAGATGGTCAACCTATGGCACATGTAACAAAGGTGACACAGGTTGGATTTAATTTTGGCACATGGCAACCTTGGTCATATTATTAAAAAGTAATCCTAGGTCTTTGTAAAAAATAATGTTATCAAAAAATATTTTTTAAGTATTTAGAATATTTATAACAAAAATTAAAATTCCGTAAATAAAAATTTTTTAAAAAAATTTTTGCTTCAGATTTATTCTGTAAAAATGCATTTTAAATCTGTCTCTTCTTTAATTAATGTGACTAATAATCTACAATGATTCTGTAATAGTTTTTAACATTCGTTTTGTTCTTTACGAAAATTATTTTCATTATGAAATTGATAAAAAGGGAAAGGGGATCACTTTTGACTGGCAAATATTATGCTGGTTTCTTTTATAAATTTAAATCCAAACATTAAAAATCTGGTGGAACCAAAGTTCTCGATTAAGCTTGGAACTTATAAATTAAACTGTAATAATAAATCTCATTAAAGTAAGCAATATTCAATAGTTGAAATAAAAAAAAGTTAAATGTTATGTATTTATAATGGATTGTATTTTATACAAAAATAGAATGGAAATGCAAAAGTTGCCGCATGTACTTGTGTCTGAAAAAATGAGTGCTTATTGTAAAATGATGACCACCCCTGTTCGATAGTTTTACATCTAGGAAGATGAAGAACATATTGATTGTCTTAAGATTTTACCTTGTGTTTTTAGAATTTTAGGGAACATTTTTTTAAAAAAATTTTAATCCCTTTATGTCTCATTGATAGGAATTCAATCTCACTTTATAATAAATCGGGTAAAACGGCATGAAAATACATTTATCTTATAACTTTATAAAAACAATATTCGCACATTGGAATCTATATGGCCTCTCAACATCTAAGCCCTCTTTCTAAAAAAGCTATCAAGATATTACAAAAAACTCAAAATCCATTATATGGTTAATGTATAGATAATAATTCTCATTTTATTTAAGGTGTAAAGCAAGCAAAAGTTTGAACATTCCAAGTAGCAGATTGAGCATAATTGTTCCATTCTATTGGTTAGTGTCAATTTTTGTATTTACTGTATTCTCCTTAAGGAATCAATCCATGCATCTATAACTGTCAACTAATCTTTCACTGGGTAAACTTCTGAATTTGTAAATTTATTATCAATAGACATTTAATGAAAGCATTCGTATAAATAATAGAAGCAATATCTTAATTAAATGCTCTATTTTCATTGATGAAATTTATTATATATATATATATGTTAAATCA